>OMKX01000452.1:12802-26526 GCA_900302425.1 Brosme brosme
GGGGGGGGGGGGAATTAGTTTAACTACCCTTAAATGGACGTGGTGACCATATAACCATTATTACAGTGGTGAACATTATTCAAAAGGATGAACATAAAGAAAAATATATTGCTTTTTCATTGTAGTTGATGGCAATGACATCCCCGGTTGTCAAGCAGGCAAAGTTTCGCAAGGCGTTTTCTAACCTGTAACACAGATAGATATGTTTAACACTTGCAGCATGTTGTAGATGTTAACGATTTATCTTAGCATTACTAGATCGTTAATGTCACTATTCTCATACACTGCTTTGGGGTTTGTAATATCCAGGAAGTCTGGGCTCTGTGGCTGGAACTTGGAATAGGTGGCAACCATCAGGTTAACACTTTCCACTTGGACCAGCCCTCCCTCCTCCAGTAGGAGATTCTGCATCATCTGCAGAAACAACAGGAAAAACACCATACGATCATTGACCAACCGACCATAAGGAATCAATCTTTCACAAAAGCAGTGCAAGGCTAGCCTTGTGGATCCAGATCCAACTTAAACACCAGATGAAAACTGAAACTTGCAAGATCAGGATTGTCTCACCAGGCTAGTGCAAGGCAGCTATGAGTTTTATTTAGTCCAATGAGGAGACAATTATATTCTATCCAAAATCCTTCCAACCCTAACTTCAGTACCAACTTCATGTTGGTATTTCTTACCCAGTGTGGGAGGTAGCAGATTCCCTCATCCGCCACAAACTCCAGAACACCACAATGTGTCATTCGGTCAGAGTTTTTGTTTGTTAACTTGAACAGCATGGGGTAGGTGATGTTAAGCCTACCTGTATGGGACAGGGAATAGGCATAACCGTTAGGACATTCCTAAAGAAATGTGATATTATTATGTCAAAGGAGTGTATAGAAGATGGACTTACTTAGTTGATCAAGAGCTGATGGTGGCATTATAACTGGGGGAAAAAAGTTTCATTGTTCGATTATTGCACTATCTTGGAAAATGTCCATTTTGAAAAGGTGTGATGTATAAGGTCTTACTTTTGCCCCCTTTCTCAACGTCAGATCTGTCATTGGGACCCGCCAGCATTGACACAGAGTAACAGCGGTACTGAGTGGAGAACCGATTTTGTAAACCCCGTTGCATCGGGTGGTCGAATACGTTGAAGGAAAACTGTCAATAAGAAAACAAATATATGTAAAAACTCATGGTGAAGAAAATCACCTCGTACCTGGATGTGAACAAGGCACATCGTTGGGTAGGACACATTATATTAGGTTATGTTTGAACCATGACAGGGCATCTTTCAGTGATACAGATTGAATAGCTAATTCTGCTAATGTCTGGCGCTGGGATATTCATTGTTAAGACTCTCCAGCGTTTAAAGATGTCATGTTGACGGGTACTTACCATATTGGTCGGACTTGGTTGAGGTAGCCTCAAGCAAAGATGTTTTGTTGGGTCCAAATATAAAACAACACTGAGTCAGAGTCGGACCAATAAACAAATGTTGTTTTCCGTTTTACCCGGAAGTGAACCGCAACCAAAAGTGACGACATCAACTGTAATCCAATCAGTTGCTCCCGACACATGATACAGTAAAGGGCAGCTATTTAGAGACAACTGAATAGAATCAATTAATGGCTCTGTTACATAGTAAATCGAATTAGCATAAAAACAAAAATAATACATTAATAATATAATACTACATCTAAAATGTTTGCCATTACAATACCATCTATATAATAACCAATAGCTATAGTAATACCAATAATAGTATCAAAATTATCACACAAGACATTGCATGATATTAAAACAGCTTTTTAGAAAGTTTTTAAATATTTTTGTAAAGTGTACATATACTCAACAAAGCATAATTTTAGACTGTGCCTAAAGTATTATATGCAGATGCTAGTACAGAACATTTGATGCAGTTAGGCCTCTGTCCATGGGTCAATATATATTTGGCAAAAATACATAGAATAAATTGACTAATGTATATATAGTATATTGGTATATTTAGAGAGCTCTTCTTTAACAACAATTGTTTTATAATACAAATGCTTGACAAACAAAAATCCATCGCAATCTTAATCAAAGCCACATTTTTATTGGGTCTTACAAAGACCGAATCGGATAGGCTTGACAACAGTCTACTGGTACACACACAGTTAGAAGTCATAACAGGAATAAAACATTTGGTTTGTACAATTCAGATATATAAAAGGTGAAACTGTAAAAGGAGTAGGAAAAGACACTTGAATGGCAAAAGGATCTGGAATTCATTATGACTTAGGGGTGTCATGTCCATTGGTGTCTAGTCACAAGTCTCTGAAATGAATCATTCTCAGCTGTCTTCCTGAACAGGGTAATCTATTCCTTTATATAGGTGGCCAACTTTTGGCCACTTCCTGATGTACGGATTCAGGTAGCCACTGGCAGTACGCAGAGAGGAGGACTTAAAGGAAAGAGAGAGGACAGGACAAAAAGAGCAGGGTTAGAGGGGATCTTATCAAGCAGGGCGGGTATGCATGTATGTACATAATGATGTTCTTTTAGGATTCAAAGGGCCAAATCTCTTTTTTTTTGCGCTCACATTTTTCTTTGTTCTTCCATACTGACAAAAGGGCATCTCGGCAGTCCACTTTCTCGGACACCAGCTCTACCAGCAAAGCCTCAGTCCTTGGCTGCAGTCTGCAGAAGCATAGCAACAGTAGTCGGACATGTTTTTTATCAAGAAGTATATGCAGCAAGTAATGGCCATGATAATTCAAAAGGCATTTTGAAACCTACCTCGCCCACGTCTTCATCATTATTGAAGGGTTTGAGAGAAGTATGCTGCCGTTTTTCTTCAGCTTGAGACAGACCTACAAAACACATAGGGCGCAATGTTATTCGAATGCTACAGCGGGAAAGCAATGAACATTGGAGACAAGCAGGATGTGCTGCTGTACCTCTCCCTCGAGGAGAAACTTGGCAAAAAGCTTGTATCGGTCAAGGCCTTCTGGGTAGGCTTTCTCCACTGCAGGCAGCGGCCACGCCACACGGTCTGCAAAAGTCAGCAGAGTTGATGGAGAGGCAGGCAGGGTTACGTTAAACAAGGGGCCAGGACCCCACTTTGGGGTCTTTTGGAGTAGCGGGAGTTTCATGAAAAATAATGTCCAAGGTTTGAAAGTTGTAATGATTCGTAGCCACAAGCCAACTTCCTATCACTTAGTGTGGCGCCATGCGAATACGTTCACTGGAGCTTTGATATTAACGGCAGGTGGGGATTTGGTTCAAAGGTTCGTATGTGGACGCAAATGCACAAAAGAATAAGTGGGTGAGGACATATCTTCTCAGACCAAAAATGTTGGGAACCACTGTTAAGGTATTGGACTGGATGGAGAGGGGCTACAGAGAACGGTGACCTACAGAACGTGCTGGTACAGTGGCATTTGATGGTGCCTGTGGAGGGACAGAGCCATGGGGCCGGGGTCTCCAGGGGAGATCCAAAATGGCAGTACTGCGGCAGCAGCCTGGGGATCCACTCCGGCTCCACCGCTGACACAACTGAGGCAGACAAGGAGATAGACTTTGAATTCAGTATAATTGCATGGTTACACACATTGTTGTGTCTATCAATCACACAAGTCACTCTCTGTTGCTCTACAGCAGAGAGCTCTAGACCACACTAGCATAATAGACGGATGTGTAATCTTCATCCATATTTACCTCTCATGTACATTTTGGTAGTCTCCATGACATCCTGGTAGACTACGAACTCAGGTAGTTTTTTGAACAATGCAGAGCTGGGGTGGATGAACACTGGGTCATCCAGAAGAGGTGTCTGGAAACGGAAATACACAGCTGATTAGTTTCTATCACATGACTAGGCATATAACCAGGTTTGCATCAAATGTTCAGTATGTCAAATGACCTTCTCCCCTCAAGCTCTTGGTCTAATGCAAAGGTTTGACGTATCTCAGACATATTAAGCTGATTCATGGTAATGGGAGATACTCAATGTACTTGCCTTGTATCCGTTCCTCCATTTTGGATCTAGTATTTCTTGTTCTTGTATGCGTCTTGCGAGATGGTCCCCCAGTCCAGCCAGCAATATCTGACGCAAACAAATCACCTGGCTTTCTGTTGGTGGCGCCATCTTGGAATCCACAAACACGCCCACCTCGGAACACACTGCGTTCACTGGTAATATAATATAAAAACAACCGTTATGTAAGTGCATGAAGTGCATGAATGTGTATGAATGGTGTGTGTGTGCGTGGATGTGTGTCTGTGTGTGTACCTGCGTTGGTAAGTTGTCCCCTGAGTCGCCGGATCTCCACCATGGCTTTATACCTCAGGCCATTCTGCTCACAGAACATGGGTGTACAGCCAGCGTACTCACACGCCCCCACGGCACCTACATACACACACAGGATCAGCAGGAAAGCACAGTGAAAATGACTTTAACATATATGAAGTTACATATGCATTTAATGCAACAATCATATAACGCTGAATTACTAAATACATTTTGAACACCATGAGATTATCGACATGTAAACAAATGCTCTGTACCCAGCAGGACCATGAGGTCCCCAAGCTGCAGTGAAGGCCCCTGGCCCGCCCACAGCCGCCTCATTTGCATCAGGCGAGCTTTGTTCTGGGTGAGCTTCGAACTCTCGTCCTCACTCGCTGCAGGCCTGACGAGGCAAGAAAAGAACGGTGATGCGCCGATTAAATCCAACGATGCATGAAATTAAAAAAGGTATGTGATGTGCAGCTTCCCACCTTTCAAGGTCTTCGAATATTTCCCGGACCGTCATGGCCGCCACCACGACAATGACATAGGGCAGGCAGTCCTGCTGCCTCCCTAGGGCTAGCATTTTAGCATAGCGCGGAGCCACAGGGAACGAAGCCATTGCCCTACCCAGCGGGGTGACGGGGCAACTCAATTTTGCTCGCTCTATGTCGTGCACCCTTGGAAATCGAAACATTTGAAAGAGGGTCAAACAATGTGATAATGATAGTGTGTAAGCAAAACTCAATAAGCAGCATGTGTTATGTAAACCAATACAACCCTTCCACAGCGTGTAACTTCCCCATTGTCTATAGGGGGGTCTGACTATTAGGGACGTACAGGCATTCTCCATCAGAATAAAATTGTTCGGCCATGTCAATGCGAGGAGAGAGAGAGAAAGCAAGGAACAATTAAAGAGAGGGACCGCTACCTTCCAGTGCGAGGCGGTTCTTCCAGAGCTCCCAGTGAGACCAACAGCTGCTCGGCTGCCATAAGGGCCTCCCCAGAGGGAGCGGTGGGGAAGGGGAAATTCACCACCTGAAATACACACGCAGATATTTATTACCATGCATGCGTAAGATCTCTCTGTTGCAAATGTGGATGCTGCAAGCATGGCTTGGGTTCTCCTTCACTGACCTTATCAATGTTGAGGTCCTTCATCTGCAGAACCAGGTCTTCCACAGGCCTGCGGGTAATCTCTGCCTCAGAGAACTCGCTGAAGTCCCCAAACACTGCGGATGAGTACAGCCTACAAAAACAAGAAAAACGAACTGTTGTTGCACATTCACCAGTGTCAATAAGCAAGCCACTGGAGAGAGACTCTCTGAAGCATATGGCGGGACTCATAACCTCAACACCTTACAGTGCCTGACCTATAGCAGTGTCCCGGCTCTGTGCGTCCAGCTCTGCCGGCCCTCTGATTGGCTGAGGCCTGGGAGGTCCATGACACCCTGAAGGAGGAGACCCCGGTGACGCGGTCGTAGTAGCGCTTCTTGACCCGTCCGCAGTCCACAACGTACTTGATCCCAGGGATGGTGAGGGAGGTCTCGGCGACGTTGGTGGCCACCACACAGAGGCGGGTTCCAGCGGGAGAGGGTTTGAACACCTGTACAGGTAATAAATAAGCAATAAACAATAAGAGGCCATGGTTTACAGTGATTTTAGAACAGCTAGGGGCGTAAAGCACGATGCGAAGCGGTTACTATAGAATACCTAGTAGGTTCTTCGATCATTTATTGAAACCAAATCATACTTCTTCCGCCGAGCAATTATAGTTCCTCAAAACAGCAAATTGGTTGCCAAGCAACACAGGCTAGCATACTTTGAGATTGGCGGCACATTCATTCTGAAAAGGAATTGTTACGCGGTCACAGTTGTGGGTTTATAGAGTATTTTACAACAGCTTCGAGACAGAATCAGAATCAAGGAGCAATATTTCTCTATGCAACTTTTCTTGTTTTTTTTCTCGTGATGTAATTAAGTCAGTGTTCCAGACAACCTGCTTACCATGGCCTGCTGCTCGGGGGCTAAGAGTGAGTAAAGGGGCAGGACATAGAGAGGAATGGATGGATCGGCCTTCTCATCTACAAACACAAACAACCAGAAGACACAACCTCAATTAATATAATAAACAGAAATATAAATCTATAATAACGAATAAATATATGAATAGATAATTCTGAAAATTTGTCCTTTTGGATCCGTCGTGTCCACGTTGGGTCTTACCCGGGTCTTCGCCGTCGTCTCCTAGGTCCAGCTCCAAGCCCTCATACTCTTCGTCTCCGATCCCCGCCAGGCGGTCCTCGTCACCCTCGTCCACGGGCAACGCGGAGTAGTTGTCCAGGTGGATCCGCGGCAGGGGCTGGGCGCCAGAGAGGAAACACACACACATATTCCTGAGCCCATCCGTGATAGCAGGGGCCACTATCACTTTACTAGTTAGGTCATTTAGTTGTGATGCCATAATGCGACATGAATTCCTGTACAGATCATTAAGGAGCAGGTAGAGCATGGGGCATCTTGCTCAAGGATACCTATGGGTTAGGTTTTGGACGTTGGGGAGCTGAACACGATACCTACTATCCTGACCCCCCTATAACTTGTTATTCCAAATGAAAAGGATATTAGTTTTATGGTCTTACCACAGCCTTCTTCTGCTTGGCCTTCTTAAACTTCCTATTATCCTGGAAGGTCTCCTCCTCCTCACCTGACCAAAGCAATAGTCTGATTAGAGGTGTTCTGGTTATGAACAAGACTGATGGAGTGTGTGTGTTCTTATTCTTACCCGTGTCTGTGACAGACTTCCTGTAAGGGAACGCTTTCCTCAGTCTCCGACAGACGTTGTGGACCTCGGCCTGGCCAGTCAGAAACACCAGAATGCCACCTTTTGGGAGAGGTCCATATCCAGTCAATCACACATACATACCGCTTACAGAGAATGCACTGATGTACTAAACCCATCTATCTACCCAGCTCCGTGTGCTTAACTGGGGGCTGGGGCGGTGTCGCGAGGGTACCTGGTGGCAGCATGCGGTGGATCTTGCAGGTCTTGTGGAAGATCTCCCCCGCGTAGTCCTCCAAGGGCGTGCGCTTGTTGAAGTGGATGCTGACGGGGAACTGGCGGGCGTCCACCTTGATGACGGGCGGCGGGGACGGGAACAGCTTCTTGTTCTCCGTAAAGTCTTCCACCCGCAGAGTGGCGGACATGATGATCAGCTTCATGGGCAGGCCTTTCTGGAGGGAGCCCCGAGCAACACACAGGTTAGGTTGACCATGTGGAGCTCCACAGGGGAGTGCAACGCACTTAATCACAGCAGGGATGGACTGTCATCGCCCAAAATGGGTCAACAAAAGGGATAAGTTCAACAGGTAATGACGACAGCATGGGATGGGGAAGTCTGTATTATCAGTGGCGAGGAGTGCATGGTTGAATGGAAGTAGATAATAACCAAACCCATGGCAACCCAACCATGGTTACCAAAAGGAACAAGAGAGACAGCAAGAAGCGTGGCTTGCTCACTTTTTCAAAAGTCATACACATATCTTCTGTTGAATCACAAATCTCACGTCTGTGCATAACTAGCAACGCTCTCACCTTGTTTCGGAGCGGCACTATACGAGACAGCAAGCCGATGAGGATGTCTGTGTACACGCTCCTTTCATGGGCTTCGTCTATGATTATCACACTGTAGTGTTGGAGCAGGAAATCCTATAGGGCGAGGAAGATAAAAATGAGGAATATTCTCATTTATTCATAGCTTGCCTGAAGATAGTGTTTCCACTTTTGTTTCAATACATAGGACTGAAAGTTGCTCTCAAACATTGTTTTCTTACACTACCTTTTGAATTTCCTTCAGCAAGACACCATCAGTCATGAACTTGATCTTTGTGTCACTTGTCACATTCCCTTCATAACGAATCTGGTAGGATACCACTCTATAAACACACAACCCCCACCATGTTAGAACAGAAATACACCACAGCAAATTGATTTGTATTTAAAAAAAAGTGTTGAAAATGGCTCAATATTTAGTAATAAGTAATTGCATTACTTGCATGTTCTCAAGAGAGAATTCTTGAACTAAATGTCAGTGCTTTAAAGAACAATGCTTACAAGAAAAATACAATGCTTATTGGTTTCAGCACACCCATAACACATATTATCCACTATGTGGGGGATTAGAACCTACTGGGTGGGAAGGTTCATCTCCATGGCCACTCGTTGGGACATGCTGACAGCCGCCACTCTCCTGGGTTCTGTGATGCCTACAATCCCTGCTCCACTGGAGAAAAAATTATGATGAAAAGAATCGTGATTCGATGAGTGAAGCTGGACATTGGCTGGCTGTTTCTAGGGGTGAAGTTTGTTTAGGGCTGAATTATATAGCCTAAATATAACCATCATGATGTTTTATTGTATGATGCTTCATGGTGGCATATAGTAATCAAAATATGCTCTTGGGCATGGACTTGACTTAAACATAATGTCAAGTCCATGATTTCATTCTAAAATTTTAAGGGTTGATAATAACATAATTTATCAATGTTAGTTGTTTCTTATAAAACCCTCTACACAATACATTTCCAGGTCCTACATTTGAGGAGCCACTAAAGAGAATAAGGATACGAAAAAATGGTGGTCTTACCTGGCATAACCGGCCTCGTACAAAAACTGAGGCATCTGCGTGGTCTTTCCACTTCCTGTCTCTCCACAGAGGACAATACAGTGGTTCTCTCTCACAGCCTCCATGATTACCTGCTCCTCTGCAAGCACTGGAAGCCTTAGTCGAGCTTCCTGTGTAACAAGCGAACACGTTAGTGAACTCCTTGCACAAAAACAAAAACCACTATGACAGAAACACAAGTAAATTCACCTGGAAGCAGTCATTCCATATTTGAAATGTCATGGCAATTATTAACCTAGGAAGTAATTCTTTAAAGATTTAAGAAGGGACTTAAGATGAGAAGCGGAACATGAAATGACAGCGTACCTGTATTTCTGGCAGTCTATCAACTGGAATAAAGACAGCCGGCTGGGATGGCTTTTTGACAGGGACATCCTTTGGCTGTGAAGCAGACTTCTCTACTTCCTTTGGCTCACTGCTGTGTGCAACCTCCTCTCCTTCTTTACGCTCCTGCCTGACGTCTGTCTCCTGGCCGACGGAGGCCTGGTGCTCAGATCTTGCAGCCTTTTCTTCTCCATCATCCCCGATGTCATCGTCAGAGGAAGTGTCCGCATCGCTGCTCTCCTCTCCCTGCTGTTCCTCCTCCTCCGTCACCTCTTCTTTCCATTTGCGTTTCCTGTTCACTCCACTAAGGCTGCTGATCTTTGGCGCTGTGCCTCCATCTTCCACCTCATCAGTCATCCTGAGTAAAGTAAACAAATAGCTGCTATTCGAATTTCGCAGTACTCATTGGAATTGCATTGATTCTTGCTATGTTTTTTCCCATCATCCATGTTGCATGTACAAGCATAAGTACATACTGTTTGTTCTGGTAAAGCTTCTCTCCCGTTCCCAGTTTGGCGGTGGCGTACAGCATCTTCAGCTCAGACTCCGGAAGTTGAACCTCTGCCAACTTGGCCAATATGCCTGCTCTCTGCATCAGAAGAATATCATGAGAAAATGTTGATGGGTCACTTTCAAAAATGTATCAGCTGCTCCCCGAGTGGACAGTAGCAGAGTTTAAAATTGAGTTTAAATGTATGAGTGAAATAAAAGAGATATTGGGGTGGGACTAAAACTATGATATGATTTCAAGTTTTTTCTCGGATTACATGGATGCACGGTTTTCCTGCCTGAGGCTGACCATCACATACCTGGACTTTCTTTTCCTTAACCACGAGCACCCTTTCCAGCTGTTTCTTCTGCTTTTTAGTAAGGGGCTTCTTCTTTGAAATCGGCTTCTCTGCAACTGTCTTCTTCTTAGCTTTGTTGGAAGGTAAGACCAGAGCATTGCAGGTATCGACACCCTTTAGTTTCGCCCCACCTGTTGGAAGGAACCAGGGAAAGCATTTAGTGATGGACCTCAAAGGGCATCATTCTGGTAATGCCATCACATATTATCGTAATTCTCACCTCCTAGTTCCACTACTACATCTGTCGACCCATCCCCTCCTGAAGATTGAGTCTCATTTTGTTGCCTTCCCTTCCAGTTGTACTTCTTTCTCAGTCTCCCCATCTTGGACATAAAATGCAAGTTAACCAATTATATACCAGAGGATTGTATGCGCAACAATAATATTTTATTATGTGAGGTATTCTTAACATGACCCGATAATGTGTGACGTTAAGCATACAACAAAAACGTAGATTTTATATCGGTTTGCTAGGATAATATCCAGCTAAACACCATCATTTTCATGTTTTATTTAAACAGAAATTTGATATACGACAACATGAAATGTGTACCTTTTATTCAGTGCAGCACAGAACACTTCATCAACAGCGTGTGAAGTAATAAAAAACAGCACAGGTTTCGGATCTCACGTGTAAACAAATCGCACGTTTGTCCCCAGCGGAAACTCGCCCGCGAACGAACAACCCCGGTGTAAAGGTTCCGCTACAAAATGTCCTTCCGTTGAATTTCACAGAATACACAACACCAGATTGCCAGTTGACATTCTTGCATGAACAATTAGTTACGAGTACACCAGTGTAAAATATATGTAGATTATATATTTTTTATTAAAAAATATTTTAAACATTTAAAATATTATGTGATATTTTAATAATGATTTTTAATATTTTGATAATGAAATAATTAGTAATGATGCACGACGCAAATATAACAACGAAATAATGTTTTTTCTTTTAATAAAAACCAGTAGGCCTATACAGTATACCGTGTGACATAATGCAAGTGTAACAGTCATCGTCATCGGCATTTCAGGCTGCACTTGAAAATAAGAATTTTGTTCTTAATTTGCTTGCCTGGGTAAATAAAGGTTTATATCACGTATTTAATTGCATTTTTATAACACTACTGAACTAAGCTAGAGTGTAAAAAAAATGATCTAGAAATGAAATAAAATTATTAACCAGATGGTGACCCTGAACACAGTTTTTCCAAACGAGTATATTAAACAGAAGAAGCAAATGTTTACAACAAAAATCAACAGATTCTATATTTTTTATTAAAAAATATTTTACACATTTAAAATATTATGTGATCTTTTAATAATGATTTGTAATATTTTGATAATTAAATAATTAGTAATGATGCACGACGCAAATATAACAACGAATTAATGTTTTTTCTTTTAATAAAAACCAGTATACAGTATACCGTGTGACATAATGCAAGTGTAACAGAGTACTCAGTTAACGCACTGACTGATTCCCAAAAATAAACACATTTGTTTTGGTAAAATAATGTAATACACATAATGATCTCTAAAAACGAATGAAATATACTAAGTAGACTCAACTTTAGAAGTACAGTTGGTTGTGCCTAATTCAATATGGCCTATATAACATCTAAAACAACAATATGCTCCTTTCAGCATCATTTAATGAGCTATAGGTGGGATCCAATAAGATAGCTGCTTTACTAGCGAGCTGATTGCAGAAACAACCACACATCGTTCTCTGGAATCAGGCGCGGCCTTCCTTCAGCGCCTCGTATTCATTCGCCATCGCACTGTCTCCAAGTGCAAAGGTCTCCGCCTTGGTTCTCCTCGCTTCCCTCGACAGTCTCTGAAACCTCCTTAAAAAGACGATGACGGCCACCAGGAGCAGCCCCTGCATCAACACAAACACAAACAGGCAGACCTGGGAGGCCAACGCCAGGTCACAGTACCAGTAGTGACAAGACGCCAGCACCTCATCCTCGCTCAGGCGCAGCACCAGCTTCCCCCTCAGGCTGGGAGGGGAAGAACAGCTGATGTTGAGGGATGTGAGAAGGCTGACGGACTGACGGGTCAGAAAGGATCGCAGATAGAGCACTCCGCAGTCGCATGCCCACGGGTTGCCATGGAGAGTGACGGAGCGGAGTAAGGGTAGGTCGTTCAACAGCCCATTGGGTAAGATGGTCAACAGGTTGTTATCGAGATTGAGTTGGGTGGTACCGGGAGGAAAATGGGAGGGAAGCGTCGAGCTGGTGAGGGACTTGTGGCTGCAGTCGACGTGACCACCCTGGTGGCAGGAGCAAGACTGAGGGCACACAGATGAGCCTTGCCCTTGGACTCCAAGCAGGAAGAGCAAACAGAAGAGCAAAAGGTCCATAATGTCGTTGGTCACTCTGAAGAGAGGAGAGGAGAAAGGAGAGGGGGGGAGAGAGAGTAGAGAGGAGGAGAAGAGAGGAGGAGAAGAGAGGGAGATGAGAGGAGAAGGGAGGAGAGGAGAAGAGAGGAGAGGAAAAGGGAGGAGAAGAAAAGAGGGGAGAAGAGAAGAGAAGAGAAGAGAGGGAGATGAGAGGAGAAGGGAGGAAAGAAGAAGAGAGGAGAGTGGAGAGGAGAGAATATGAGAGGAGATAGAGGAGGAGAGGAGAGAAGTGGAAGAATAGAAGAGAACAGAGGAGAAGAGGTCCAAAGAGGAGAGAAGGGAGGAGGAGAGGGGAGAAGAGATGAGTTTAAAAATTGTTGATCAGCATTTAGTGGATGAGCTCAGTAATACCGGACAAAATGACCAACACAATTTAGGGGAATTTAACAGCTAAGCAGATATAATATCCTGGAAAATAAAAAATATTGATATGTGATATATATATCCAGTAAAGGATGCCCAGTGAATGTGTCAAAGACTGATAAGAACACATATGATAAATGCAGTCTGTTATCATAAAGAGCTTCCTCCACATTGTTCTAAATGAAAAACACGGTTGAACAACATCAATCATAAATTATGTTTAATAGAGGCTTATCCATCACTGAATTAAATGTAAAATGAAAGTCTCAAAATGTCTACGGGTTTGATAAAGATATAAGGCATGATCGTAAGGCATTTCAGGCTGCACTTGAAAATAAGAATTTTGTTCTTAATTTGCTTGCCTGGGTAAATAAAGGTTTATATCACGTATTTAATTGCATTTTTATAACACTACTGAACTAAGCTAGAGTGTAAAAAAAATGATCTAGAAATGAAATAAAATGATTAACCAGATGGTGACCCTGAACACAGTTTTTCCAAACGAGTATATTAAACAGAAGAAGCAAATGTTTATCCTAAATATAACACACACTGACCTATAACTGGGAAAAACTAGGACATTAACGGACCAGTTTAAATAAATATTAAAATCCACCTTTATAGGTCAGTGTAATGGTATCATGAATAAATTGAATGGAGTTTTAATTTACCTTCTTGAGTTTGCGTATGCAGTCGGTTCACAGTTGTGCGTTCCTAGCTTTTCTTTGACAAGTATGGTCTATGGGACTTTGTCACAGTCTGTGAGACGTGCAGCTGGCCCTTACTGATAAAGCTCCCTGTAAATGATGGCTCCTCAAAAATCACATGCACAC
>OMKX01000454.1:0-13211 GCA_900302425.1 Brosme brosme
GCAGCGCCGTCACCGCAGCGGTGCGTCTCCGTCTCAGAGGCTGCGTCCCATTAGGATGACGTCTTTGGGGAAGCCCTCCATCTTGGCCACCTCGAAGCAGCCCAGCTTGCTATAGAAGTCCAGCATCCTCTTGTCGGTCTGCCGCACCTCGCAGAAAGCACCGTTGGAACCTGTTGACATAGAATCAGGGAGGACAGGAAAGACGACATTAGCTAGTGGCACCTGGTTGAACCAGGAACTTGAAAGCGATTGTACACCACACAACTGAATGGAAAATAAAAAAACAACTTGGGGTAGCTCTGAACAGTTGCCTCAGGCCCCTTATGACATATTCAGAGTAATTGTGGTGGTAGTGGGTAGAAGTGGGTAGTCCCTCCTCACCGTTGGCCTTGAGGGAGGATAACAAACATCCCATCATGCTCTTGGCCACGCTGGGGTCGGTGACCTTGGCGTGAATGTCCACCTTGATGAGCGATGGGAAGTTTGAGAGGAAAGACTCCGGAAGGCCTTCCTCCTCTTCGTGAAAGCTCAGCATCATCTTCTACATGGAGAAGAGAGAAGAGAGATAGAGAGGGCATTGAGTTAACTAGCAGGCCATAGTTGGTCAAGTTCCACTGATTAAAAAAGGGAACTGCTACATGGCACGGCAAGTTTGTTTATATAGCACCCTTCAAACAAAATACCATTCATTCTGCTCCACATAGGCATGAATCCCATAAAAAAATATGACAATAAAAAGACAATTCAAAAGAAAATGTAAAATAAAAGTATAAGGTGGTAATAAAAATCCTCACTAAAAAGCTATGTCTCAAAACGGTGTTAGTTGTTAAAAGAATAAAGTGTGGAGGCAGACCTCTGATGTTCTGCAAGGTTGTTCTAGAAACATAAAGGGAAACCACAAAGTTTGCTCTAACCTCCGCATCTGAGAGATCCTTCTCACTGTCTGGCTTGTGGTATTTCTCCTGCATGCAGGGGATCCAGGTCAGCTTGCACTTCTTGACGAAGGGCTTGACGTGCTCGGTACCGATAGCATAGCCACAGATGCCCTCCTCGTCCTCGAGCACAAAGCCGTAGTCAGGACTCAGGCTCAGGATACCGCCCACTAACCTGTTGGTAGACGGCAAGGATTACTACACCGATCGCACAGACGCTTCCCAAACAGGGTTAATTCAAGAGCAGCTTCATGAATTCATTGTTAAGTTACGTACAATTCTGCATAATGGTAAATAGTGTAGCATATACCGTCAATAATGTCTACCTCTACCATCTTCAAATGTCTAAATGTACTTTCTTCATTTTTTACTACTCTTATTGTGTACATAGTTTGTAGGTATTAACATCCTGTACTTTGCAACACCCTAATTGTCCATCATATCTTATTAATCAAATTTAAGGTTAGTTAAAAAAAAAAGATAGTTGGAATATTTTCCTCAATGTTTTTGATGCGTGCAGCATACCAACTCAAGGTAGAATTGTTTCAAACGGGAAACCAATAGAACAGAAGTAGTGCGTCCATGTACTGGCCTTTCCCCACACACAAGAGCAGAGCCACGAAGCTTAACGATTGGACGAGAGTTCATACAACAGGGAGGCCGCCGGTCTTACCGGTCTCCTATGAGATCTGAATCCTGGTCAGAGAAGGGGACCTCCTCCTCCATTCCTTCAGAGTAC
The DNA here is from genome assembly GCA_900302425.1 of Brosme brosme. Lineage (NCBI taxonomy): Eukaryota > Metazoa > Chordata > Actinopteri > Gadiformes > Lotidae > Brosme > Brosme brosme. Next base: position 1,672 of record OMKX01000454.1, read on the forward strand.
ATCTCTTTGCAGATTTTATAGATCGCGGTCTACAAAAGGAGAGACAAGGGCAGGAGGACATTTGTTACCACGGTGACATGGAACAGACACACAGCACAAGCTGAAAATGTACATCCAGCAGTCCAACAACAATACATCAGGACTAGTTAAGCCTAACGCAGACACTGAGTTTGGGAACGATTTTGTTGTATGGTTTCAGTATTAGAACTTGAATGGAGATAAACAAAGAATAATATTTATACAATCTGAGTGAAATACGCAGTAATATTTATGATGATTGTACTGTGAGCCTTTCACCAGGTTATGGATTTGGGCTTTATTAAAATGTTCTTGTCTGTATTTTTGCAGCAATAGCTATTTACATGTATTGAGATTTGTGTGTACACCTCCATTATCTGCTAGTTGACACAAGTAAAATTTTGTAAATACAACACAAGAGCAAGAACTGACATTTTAATATTCTAGGAGAACGTCACCATCAGATAAGAAAAATAACTTGTAAACATAACTGATGGAAAACAGCAATCACAAACAACAGTGTTCAAGAAAGGAGGGTAAAAGTTCAGAGTAGCTGCACCGTTCTAGTTAAGCCTTAAAACAAGCATTCTTAAATATAAATATGCAAATAGATAATAACAAAAGGTCTTACCTCATCTCTGGGGAAGTAAGGCCTTATGGAATAGATTTTGGAGGTTGGCATTGAAGGTGGTGGCTGGAAGAAAAGATCGTTTGCCCCTTCTATTGGCAACAATCGCTGTGGATATCAAAAGAGAGTCAGTTTCCCTGAGACCAGGTGCTGGGATGGCCATGGTTCACTGTTCACTTTTTGCTACAGCCCAGACACTGTCAGATCACAAGACACTGAGGCAAACAAGGTACCATTTTGTTTTGTTTTCACATATCAAGGCTTATATGGTGTCATAATTCAGTGTTTAATTCTTGTTTATCTGACAGTGCAGAACCGCAGCAAGGGAAACAAAAAACAAATAAGAAGTCATTCTGGCCTTGCGTAAACAACTTTTTGGAGGACTTATTGTGGTCAGATAAGCAAGTAGTGTTTTGGTCTGAATAGGGCTTCACTGGCTGAAGGAGATGCTTCTTTCCCTTTTGCTAAGACATCGCAAAATTGAGCTGCGCAGGACACTCCTGTTGAGAAAATTAATGATGCGAGCGCAGAGAGAGGAAATGAAAACTCCAGGAACAAACCGGGATTCTGAGAAACTCAGTGGCTTAGCCGAAAATTGTCATTCACCAGCCGGGCCGCAGATGCATGTACGACTCTAGAATACATTTAGTTTGTTTGATCGTGGAGTTTTCCGCTGGCGAACGTGCTTGAGCTGTCGCTGGCGCTGCGATGCTTAACGCTTGCGCGTGCAAAAGGGTGGGGAGGGGATAATTTTTGCGCTGTGCTTGTCCTGCAAAGAAATGAGATGTCATGAAAATAAAAACCTAGCCATGCTCGCTTGCGACCGCGTGCGCTTGGGAAAAGCAGCATCTCCTTTGGGCCGTTGCTGAAAGAAACTTTGGTTCAATTAGAGGGAGCCAAACGCTGGTTCTGGGATAATATCACCAGAAGTGGGTCAGTCTACCCGTTCATCAACGCACCACAGGCTGAGGAGGTGTGGATTTCTACTCATCTTTCCACCCAATTCCCAAAACACTACAATCAGCTCACCTTAAACAGACCAAATACTTTCAGACCACCATATGCACAACAACACCTTGTTCCTTTTTCGTTTTACACTCATCATAACACTTGTAGCATTGCGGTGAATTCAGTGCATTGGATACCTGAAACTCTCCTGCTAGACCTCCCCTAAAGGCCCAGGGCTCTTGGTCTCCACTAAGGAACTGTGCTGAGGACTGACTACGACACCCTGTTAGGAGCACAGCCAAGCGGACATCGTTACCACAGGATGGGGGCTCTCTTACACAGATGATCGCGGGGTTGGGTTTGGGGAGATGGAGAGGAAGGGTCATAGGCGTCTTATATTATCCAAACAAAAAGTGTGAGACTATAGTTTTTTAATTTTCTCAAATAAATTGAAAAAGTCCAAATTATATACAACGCAAATGTTGTTTTCTGCCACTGTCGGGGATTGAGCAACTAAAGCTTACGTGTCAACGACTTATCAATCTATGTAACTCCAATTAATCCAATTCTAATCATCTACTACCAAATCAATATTTCCTTGTAGGCCTCTGCCTCCAATATGACTAGACAACCATCTGTAGAACCATAGAGGACCTGGGACGGCCAGCGGTTTCAAGAGATCCGTTTCTATTGTTTTAGTTTTTTTCGCAGGACAACAGAACGTGACAAAAAACAATGCTATTCCACCGTGAAAGGAATCATAGCCTTGCTCGACATCCGTCTATCAGTGAGGCTGCGTTCAAAGACCACAGTGTAAGCTGTAGGGTCATCCAGGGGCCCAAACCCCACAAGGTGGACCTAGTGGGTGGTGCATTTCCTCTTCACAGTATGTAAGCTTCAGCTGCTGTCACCCCATTGCCCTGGAACCTCGTCTGAAGTCACATTCGTATCTTATCTGCCTGATCACATGACCAGGGAGCGAGCGTCAACAAACTACGTAGAACAAGCAGTTTGAGAGAAAGAAAGGATGATGATCATCCTCTACAGGAAGGAGGGCCTGCTCCGTAACAATTACAACGCCGTATCTAGACGGACCAGAGAACATAGCGTTCCTGAAGCTAGGAACATCCAGCAGCTCCCAACCGCTTCACGATGCGCAACATGGGCTTGTATAAACTCTCTACAGTTACAATTAGCTTCACCTAGCTGCATGGCTATTGGCCGTGTGCGTTGAGACCGAGCGTGGTGACAAGGGAGCCCGGTCATGTGACCAGACAAAAAAAACCCGCTGCGCGCGGCCACAGCATCTAACACTGCCGCCGTTACATAGCAACCTCTGCCTGGCCAATCAAGACACTTTATTTGACGAGTCGGCACGACCCAGCGCATCGATGCACCTACGGGGGGGAACGCAGAGCTTGCTTTCCTCCAGCCATTACCCTCAAGTGGAACCCTGCTAAATGGACTTCTAAAGCAGATAAGCAGATCTGCCTGCATATTCATTTTACATGATTAGTATTATGCAGAAAGCCTACAGCTCCTTGCCCGTTAAGAGGCCCGTGGTCTAACCAATGTTGCCCTCAATAATTGGGCTTGTATAGCACATAAATGCACATGTAGGAACCGGCCCAGAATGAGGTTTGTGGGCTGTGGCTGTATTGGAAAAGCCGGGTGAGAATTCCCTTGAGTAGGTGCATCAAAGGCTGCTCTGCCGTCTCTATACGCCTACTAATGGAAACAAAAAACATGTTACGGATGCTGCCAGAGAGAGAAAAGCATTTTGGATTAACACTTTAACTTAAAGCTAACAAATCGCTGCGCAAAATGTGACTTCATCCGGAGGGCTGCTTCCTCTCCTCCAAGCCGATTGTTAACATTTGAGTTGATATGACAAATCAAAATGAACCCATGTCAAAACAATGAAAGGACAAATGAGACAACGAATGCACTGGGCATTCATCGGCCACTGTCCATCCAATAGCAGAAGAAACTTGTACTGAAGATTCTTCCATCTGTACACAGTGAAGGGAGAAAACAGTGGAAAATGGTCATTAGTAAGGGTTCTCAAGTACAAAATCTCCACAAAGGCAGCGACTCAGTGCCAGCTGCACTGCTTCTGAGGGGAAGTCAGGCGGAAAGGGGAACTGGCGCAACAGTCGGACAGTGCCGGTGATAGGGGACTTCAGGTGTCGTTGCCATAGTGAATCAAACCCACCCCAACAACAACTCTTTTGAGAGATGACGTGAATCATGTGCTTGTTGGTAATTGGTGAGGTAGCTGTAACTTTTACGTGGTTTTAGACCAGTGCGGGTATGCTGCCTGCTGTGTATTGACGGCTAGGGTCCTCAGCTGTACCCTATAGCCAGACAGGACAGAAACCTGTGAATGAAACTGTGTTACGGGGGGAAACCTACAGGCCATGCTGGTGCCTTCAGACTTCAGAGAACTGCTCCAAAAAAATGGAGACTCTTACAACATCAATTTTTATCTAAATAGCATTCAGACTGTATGAGTGGTGGACCTTTTGCGTGTTGTTGTGCATGTATAGCTGTGTATAGCATAGCGTGTCTCGGTTTAAATGCGTGACGGTGGTTGGTGGTGGCATGTAGTCCATGGGTTGTATTCATCATCTTGTCTAATAACATCTCAAAAGTGTCCAGCTTCATACAGTCTGAGCGGATCAATTTCGAAACCAACACTGCTTTGTTTCAGTTTTTTAAGCTTTGTCATGTTTTCGCACCAGAATGGCCTTCCATCGGTCGGTTAGTGGAGTCAACTTGGTGTCCAAGCTCGCGTGCGCGTTAGGGCATGAAAGAGCGGGGGGCCACGGACGCCCCCGTGCCGCCCGCCGCCACAGACAGAGAGATGGGAGCGAGTGGTGTGTCTGTGTGGGGAATGCAGCAGTAGTGGATCATTACTGGATACACACAGCAAGCAGCCTGACCCTGCTGGACCATGTACCACTACAGAGTCCCGATTGAGATGTTGTTTCTAGGGCGCAACGTAGTTCTGGCCAACTGGCATGGGGTGGTGGTGTGGTGGGGGTAGCAGTGCAAACAGCATTCAGTCAGACAAAGAAATAAAAAATAAAATAAAAATAATAAAATAGGTGAAAGCAAAAGACCAATACAAATAATTGAACATCTTCTAAGAGGGGATGTTTGGTTTAAACTTAATCTTTTCTAATGTAATCTATTTTATTAACGTGTGTGTTAGTGGCTACTCAGTCTCTGTGTGGTGTACAGGTGCAGGCTGATATGTATATCTATGAGCCATTCTGCACCAATTGTCTGACAATAAAAAAATAACTGCCATCTGGTGCCATCTGATAGCACTAAATGTGTGACAACATATGGACAGAACCCAAAATCCCCAAGTCTGGTCCTTGGAAGATATAACTCTTCCAGCCATAGAGTTAGTCTAGTTCTGATAATTAAATAGTTTCTTAATCAATTAGAGAGTTTCCTGAATGTTTTTACCATGAAGAATTATCCATGCTAATGTCCGTGTGTGACTACAATCAGTGCTGCTGAACTAGTGCCGCGGTGCTACTCCTCTGATAGGGCGAGAGAGCCGGGCCTGGACCCCTCTCATACATACCTAGCCACTGGACAAAGGACTTGACCATTGAGATGATGCTCTTGATGTCCCACATGTACGTGTAGAGGTCGTAGAGGATGGTCCGGTTGGCCGAGTTGGACAGCCGCGTGAACATCTGCATCACTGAGCAGCACATGTCCTCGAACTTCTCCGCCCGGTTCTGCCACTCCACCACCTGGGGTAGAAAAGGCTGATCACCAACATGGCTTGTAGCAACCTAGTTCCGGCTCTCTTCCCACCCACTGTTGGCTACTGTTGGCACCCAATACAAATATATTTAGAAATAGGAGATACGACACTAGATGCCAGAGATGTGACTTTCTGGGACATTTGAACTGGGAACCAACCACCATGGGGTTTTCTGGTGAGATAAGCATTTATGTTTCATCATATGAGCATTTGTACAGCAGGAACGGTGCCAAACCAACTAAAACAAATGGACATACAGTCTGTAAGAGGTTAAGTACAGTGCTATCTCGTTAATCAAATACACAACTACCTCACTGATCCATGGTGTACTGGATGCCTAATGAAGAAAACACACCACCCAATGGGCAATCCAGGTAGTGCACATCCACCATTTTGTTTTACCATAGCCAACACCATCAACAGACCTGAAAAATAGGCAATCTCCCTAGACCATCATATTTCCTTCTCTGCCAACGACATCCTCCCAAGCTGACACCCACCTTCTCGGGTTCCGTGCCCTTGCAGTTGATGCTGACGGTGCTGCTGTTGGCTCTAAGCCAGTTGAACTCCTTCAACATCTGCACGGCCTTGGGCCCGTGCTCGTAGGGCAAGTAGAAGAGCTCTGCCAGCAGGCTCAGGTCGTCCAGTGAGAGGGGCTCCACAGAGAACAGAGGCTTCTCGTCCGCACCGGGCACAAACACATCCTGAGGAAAAACACAGGGCAGAGGTTTAGCCTCCCTAGAGGTACCAACAAACGGTACAGAAACTGCGCATTTGTTTGTATTTATAATTTCTTATTTGGTTATTTATGTAGGCATTTATTGCAACATGGTTTATCCCTGATTACTGTCTGTAGACCAACTTGCCCATCTGCAAGTTATTCATTCAGTATTTCTTAATTGTCCATCAAGGTTAAGAGCAACACCACTTGTGTCTAAAGATAAACGATAGTCTACTCCACGACAGATCTCCCCGGGCAAGCCATTTTATTGTGACTTTTTCAGCTGACGTAGACCCACACATCTCCATGAGGAACACATTTGATCCAGACATAAGGTACCTGTTTGAGCAGCTCGTCCGTCTGCATGGGTGCAATATCGCTTCCAAAGTCCTCCGGGATGGACTCCTCCTGTATGTACTCCTCCTGTATGGACTCTTCCTGTATGGATTCTTCCTGTATGGTCTCTTCCTGTATAGACTCTTCCTGTATAGACTCTTCCTGTATAGACTCTTCCTGTATAGACTCCTCCTGGATGCACTCCTCCTGGATGCACTCCTCTTGGAGGAACTCCTCCGACGACTTGCAGTCCACCAGGACCTCCTTGTCCGTGTCCATCGGTCGCAGGTCGTCCGCCATCTTCTCGGCCAGGACGGGGCCATTGAGCTTGACGTCAGAGTCGGCCTCTACCTCTGCCTCCTCCAGCTTCTCCACCACCATCTCCATGGGCTCCTCGTCAGAGTCCTTCTTCTCCGCCTCCGCCTCCACCTCCACCTCCGCCTGCAGAAACACAGTCGGTCATCACAATGGCTCCTCTTCAAAAGTGGATAGAATTAACCGGACTGATTGTCGGGATCGTCCGTGAACTCACCTCCTCTAGCTCTATCCGTCTCTTGACCATGGGGTGTCCGTGGGGGTCAGGGCAGAGGGGCACCACAGGAGACATGATGGGCTGCTGGAACACGGTGGTCACGGTCGTGGCCGAGCACATAGAGGGGGCGCCCAGGGACAGGACGTCTAGGACGTTGCTCTTGGCCCCGCTGTGAGGCACCTGTCGGCCTGTGGGCCAACAAGGAGGTTGTGGATTAGCTACATTACATATACGGGGGGGCAGGAGCGTGTAGTGGATACAGTGGTCGACTCCCGGCTGAAAAGGTACTGGGTTTGATGCCCAATGTCCACCACCTTCCTGGAGACATCCTTAGGAAAAGATGGCCAATCCATACTTACTCCAAAATGACTGTATGTGTATGTACTTTAAAGTGGCATTCTCAAAGATTTCCGTTTTGTCCTCTTTGAGAAAACCTTGGGTCATCTTTCCCAGAAATAAAAACGGTGTCACCGCCAAAACCCAGTTCGTAACATTCATAATACTGCAAATGCAAGGGCTTTCATCCGTGAGCCATCGGCTTGATCACCATTGTGTTGCCTCATTCGGCGATCTTGACTTCCCAGAAATATATAAAAAAAAATGTAAAGATCTTCGCGATTACCTCTTTAAATTGCTATGGATTAAACTTTCACCTAAAAGACTGAATGAAATACACTGCATATAATTAACTACAAGGATGTTTTCAACAGCTCTTACTATTGTATTGGTGGGGCACTCTGAACTCCCCGAGCCACTCGGTGAGGGCCAGTTTGAGGGCCAGCTGGGGACTGTAGAGCATGTCCGTCTCCAGCTCCTCGTCACTTCCCTCGTTCTCCAGCTTGATCTGGATGGACACCGTGCTGTCCTCGCCATCCGCTACAACCAGAGAACAGAGGAGAAATCAATAGGCATTCTCTTGTTTAACATTTGATTTATGGTCCCATTCATGTGGGTTATACTGAAATAATACTTCATAAGTGGATGACACAGTAGGGAGACATATGTCCATGTGTGGAAATCTTTGACCCGTGTACAAATTATACTTACTCATGACCACATCCTTGCGTACCCCGTTCATATTGGACTTGTACCAGGTGGCAAGGGTGTGGATGGCCACAAAGTTGGACTCAAACTCGCAGTTTGGGTTCGTGAGCACTCCCTTGAGCCTGGGGATGAGCTCTGTGGAGCGCCCCTTGTACGGGCCCAGGAAGAGCCTCTTTTGATCGTAATCGTTGGCGTGAATGTTGTCCCAGATCACCGGCGCTCTCCGCAGGATTTTAGACACCTCTTCTATGGACTCCACTGTAATGTCTTTGGAAACAACTTTGGGACCTGGAGAAAATTAAATGTCATCCATTAGCTACATAACATGGTTCTTCCTTGGTACCTTAGGATTACAACCTATAGTAAATATGATGATTTTTGTATTAACTTTTGTGCCTTTATGTTCAGAACCGATACGAGACAGGAAAATAGGTTGAAAGAGAGAGGGATTAACATGTAGCACTGGACCACAGGTCAGAATCTAACCTGAGTAACTACAAGGCGTATTGCCCATGTGGTTAGCACGCTAGCGGGTTGAGACACCGAGACAGGCATTCTGATAGCATAGTGTGAATCTGACTCACCTGTCCATAACACCTCAATGCCAAGCAGAAGCTTCTCTCCTACCGTGTGGAGGTAGGGAGACTGAGAGACATTTGGGTAGCAGAAGGTACCACAGTACTCTGCAAACCACAAAAGAAACATACATTTACTTTTATTAATTTAGCAGATTTACAAGTATGGCTAAGAACAATCAAAATGTGAATACCTACAACTAATTGTGCATGACCAAGTTTCTAAAAACAATGAGACAGTGTAGCTATAGAAATACAGAAATATAAAGAAGAGCACAGTATTTTTCTTTGTGCAAAATAGCAAACTGTTAATTCAACATTAGCTCTAAAAACAAAGTCAGTTCATGGAAGAGAAATATACAGTGTATATACACATACATACATACATATAAAAACGTGCCACTGTGACAACAGGCAGAATGATATCATCGGCTACTGATTACCTGTGGGACAGAAGAGGAAAGTTTCGGGCTCTCCAAGGTACTGGAATATCTCGTTGGTGATGGACACCTGAGCGTGGGCATAAGAGCTGAACACCTCTTTGTCAGCAGGGCAAATGTTGTGCTCAATGTCGTCAAAGAGTAAGGCAAAGGACTTGCAGCCAAAGTGCGTAACCTGCAGGTGAGCGGAGAAGATTGAGATGCATGGGTGGTTAATGGCCCAGGTTCGCAACATTTCTGGTAATCCCCTAGACTTAAAGTTTTTTAAAGTATTGGTTAGATAACAGAATGGGAATTTCTTAAAAAACGTCTTTGTTTGAGTTACAGCTGTTTACAGGATTTGATATCACACTGGTTATCCGTTCAATACCAGGCTGAAAGTGGGTATTCGATCATCACTCCATTTACAACAATTTTATACCAAGAGATCCTTTTCAACCAATGTACAGAAAGAGAGAGCGGACTGAGAATGTGCGGTTAAAGACTTTGACTCATAGAATCATTCTGCAGTGAAGTGGATATACCTGGAATCCTATTTGTGTACTCTTCCAAAAAGTAGAGGCTTTCAAATATCCTGCATTCTGATTCTACAGCAGACACCCACACTCTGCTGCCTAGAGGGACCAGTCCGACCCTCTCTCTGCTTCATATGCAGTTCTCGTCTCCTGTCCTTTGTCTAAAGTTACTTGGCAGAGTTTTAAAGGCTTTGATACAGAACTGCTGAACAGTCCGATGTACAGGCCTGATATTTAGCATTTGATGCAAAAGAACATCAGCATTTGAATTAGATGTTCAAACATAGCAACAAACAAACACTCAATATACCCAGAAAGCAGGGGTGTTTATGATTAACACACAGATAATTCTGCACTATTTTCGGCACTGTGATCAGTTGCTTCTGACTGGGTAGTCCCTGTTAACAGCGCATCACAGGAAGCATAATAATCACAGCATCAGAAATAGTGCTGAATTATCTGTTTCTCTGTAGACAAACTACAATCTTGTTGTTGTTGTTTCTGGCACTCGTTTGAATAAGAGACTATTCGGAAACCATTAAAGATCTTTGGAAAGTAATTACAGGTGTAGTAACTTCCCATGAACAGGGGCTAGGCTACTGTTACTCTGCAAGTCATAGGAAGCAGCTAACAGAAAGCAAAATCAAAAGCAAATTTTCAGATTTCTCTGCGTATCCCTTTAACTACGACAGCAAAACTCCCTCTGATGCTGGTATTAAGCATGATTTGTGGTCATCTTTATATACTATTTCATAAATGATATAATTACTTTCTCTTCTATCTGCCCTTTTGGATATTGCAGTATGCATCATGGCAACACAATGTTGTAAATAAGAAACATACCTGGTCAAGTTTCCTCTTCAGTGTGGAAACCTCTTTCTGATTAGAAAAGGTGATATCGAGTCCTGGGGAGATGGCATAGATGAACTCTATGCCATGCTCCTTGGCAGCACTGATAAGAGTAATGAGTTGCTCTGTAAGGGGAACCAAGAAAGTAGTTAAAACCTGGAAGGATATAACAACCCACTTCTGATAAAAAATATATAATTAAAGTCGCATTGTGTAAGATTGAGAATCTCCCAGTTTGTACTCTTTTTTGAATTCAAAAAACAAAATAACGGTTTTTGGTCCACTCCAACAAACGTTGGAGCTGCAAACGAGTAGCTCGGCACTGTGGTGCCGTGAGTAGGAGGGGTTTTGGGAGTGTCAGAAGTAAGATTCTTGTAAACAAAAAGAGAGGTACATCTCCAGCATTTTTTATTTGTACAATGTATCATTTATAGGAATTGATTTTATTGATAACATTATTGAAATCTATCAATCAGCATTGACTACAGATGTTAATTTTAGGCTACAAGCTTGTTCAAATGTTACACATGGCGACTTCAACATGATGCCATGTAAACGTCATTGCACGGTTCAAACTAAACAGCTTTAGAACCAACCTGCTTCTTCGACAGAGTACAACTCTCTCCAGAACATTCTGTGTTTGTAGTCATCTTTAGGAGCATAAAGGTAGGTGTTCAGACCCCATTTCTGCTGCCTGCACAACGTAGAAAAATGTCACACATCAACAAAAATAAAAACCCTCTGGCAAAGTTTTTCTGTTATGCAGTCAAGCTATTTGGATAATAATGAACACACCTCCTGAACAACTCTTTCCTTTGTTCCATTGTCCATGGCCGACCATAAAATCCTATGAAAAACAACATTTTATTAGCAAAGGGATCAAGCATATTCCTGTATAATCTTTGTGGTTACAGACATCTGCAATATTGCATTAATTATGCCTATCCATTATTGACACCATGTCTCTCAGGAGATACTGACTGCACACCTCATCTATAGCCGAATGTCCATGCTTATGGTTCAACTGTACAGGCTTGAAAATACCGAACTCGGTACTGTGTCGTTACAAACATGTCGATACGATGGATTTAATCGATTGTATCGATATGTTTGACAACTGCTATCAGTTGTCAAACATGCCCCC
>OMKX01000456.1:0-11740 GCA_900302425.1 Brosme brosme
ATGGTACCAAATACCGATCATATTATACAATGGGGAGAGATAAGCATACACAAACAGTAAAGCTTTTATTTGTTTAATTAACTGGTGTACAGTCTATAATTCATCATAGCGAATGTAATGTTTGTAGATGATTTCTAAGTGTTCTCTTCACAATTCTGAGAAGTTAAATAGTAATCCACTCTGTTATAATTAATATAACAATCTTAGCTGATACAATTTTGATTTACCTGTGATCATTGAGATTTGGCTTACGGTTAGATAACTCATGACAACTTTCCATTTAATATAAGATTGCTACAGCTATGTCATTCCAGTTTAGTTTGCTCAACATAGGTTACCTTTTGATTTATTTAAGGGTACGATTTAAGAGCTATTATTTGAGTGCCACCCATCAGTTTCTAGTGAGTGAAATGTGAATAAGAATATCTGTTACGAGTTGACTGAGCATGTTCCCCTTCTGGTAGACCACCATGACTTTATTTCGGAAAGAATATGTATGGTAGTCAGTGGCGAGAGACACATTTTTTTTAAATTTTAATTGTGCCAATTCAACATGAATTTTGTCAATTTATGCGATAATTGTGCAAGTCAAAAAAGTCGCAGTTTGTCCTAAAACATTGGTATAAGACTGTGAAAAAATGTTGTTAGAAAGACTACACACCCAAAAGTTGCGTAAGTGACGTCATAACCTTCTCTCTTCACAAGCTACCCAAAGCTGCTAAAGCGATGCCTGTGTTTCGTACGTAGACACATGAGCAACGGTACATGCTTGTTCTTTCACTTCCCGGCTGATAAAAGGACCAGGATTCGCCGGACAAAACACATCAGGTAAGACACTTGTTGGTGTTGGTGATGTATAGTGTGCGAGACGAGAGATATAGTGCAGAGCAGTTTCACACAAAATTTAATGTTACTCTGTTTTACGAAAACTGTGAACTTCTTGACTTGCAAAATTAACTTTTAAATTGACAAACATGTAATTCATGGCACAATTCAAACGGGATAAAAAAAGGGGTCTCTCGTCGTTGACTACCGACATATTTTTCACGAAATAAGGTCCAATGGGGGACAGCGGAAGGGGAGGGACTTTAGGCTCTATATGTCAAAGCATTTCTTCCCTGATTGGTTCGGGGATTCCATCTTTCATGTCAATCACAGGTGCGTGAAAGCAGAGGGGATCTTGGTTAAGATCCCTTGCTCTTTTCGGTCTCTCTTTTTTCAACTCTCAAATCTTACCTACAACACCTTTAAAGGGGTGGACACTCCCACTTGTGAGGTCACTAAAACACAGGAAAAGGCAGATTTTCAAACGGCTTGTAATGGCTAATCACACTCACACCTGGTGGCATAATATCCCCCTTTTAAGTAACTGACGTAAGTTAGCCAGTTTATATTTACTCCATAGCAGAATATGCTTTACAGAAATAAAATGTACATTCAATTGTGTTACCAATTTCAATTGACAATACTCAGTGTTGTATATGGCGTACTGAAGCGTCTCTTTACATGTGTTGGAAGGATAAACCTATGCTATTAAAAAGAGTAATTGCATTGGATAAGCACAGGAAACCTTTGGTTATCACCAAACATCACATTCAAATTCTGAAGTCAATATAAACGTTCTCTAAAAAACGTAGAACATTTATCATAGATAATCGCCCTACACCTTTTTTCAATAAATTGTGTTTATACGTGTTGCTTGTTGCCATGGCAACGTTCCTGCCGACATCACGTCGGTCGTAACCCCAAATGAATAACTCGATTGTGACATCTTGTGGCCAAATAAAATCTTGCGTTATGTTCTTGACTCTTTATTAGTCACCATTTGGCCAATTGCCATTTGAATAGAAATCCGTACATGATCACGTTAATGTTTATTTTTGACGTTAAACCTACATTTCTCAATGTCTTTCTTCTTTTCAAGACGTACCTGAAAGAGATAATGAGAGAGATTGGTGTATACAACACCAAGGGATTGCACAAGAGTACATGGGAGCTGAAACCTGAGTACCGCCATTACCAGTCTGCAGAAGTCGAGAGGAATGTAGACTAGCCCAAGAACACATTGCCCCTTCAAACCGGATACTTTCCTGGATCAGTGTCAACGACAGAAATAACATTGCTTCTCACTTTTTGATTTATTTGAATATAACTGCTAGCTATATTACTTTAGAGACGGCTAATGTAAATAAAATGATTTGGCGAAGACTATTCACTTCTACATACATTAATTTGATTTCTGGATGTGGATTTCTTTCAGGTAGTGCCACATTATGGCTGTTGATGTGTTTTGTTTTTAGGATTTTCAGGGTAGTCCCACAAATCACTTCTGAATAAATCAAGTCTGATGGGAAGGGCAATGAATGTGTGATAACTGGGGATGTCACTTTTGCATCCACCTTTTGACCAATCGGGTGGCTGGGATTTTGTAAGGTCCGAGAAATAAAAAAAATGATAGGAAAAATTAAAAGCAGTACACAATTTCCAAGTTGATGGGATATGACAACCACTAGCTTTGTCAGTGTGTTAGCCAATCAAACATCCCTGATAGTTTTCCTTGCCCTTTAGAGGGCTTGAAGTTAGGGGAATAAAGAACGGCCAAAACAGACATTTCAAGGTTTTTATTTAAAACCAGAATCATACTCGGTCAGGTAGATGGTAAATTGCATGCCGTCGGACAAAGCAGACGGTGATGAGGGAAGCCAATCGGCCCCACAGAAAACATGATGCAGAATGGAAGATTGTAATCATCAAGAAGCAAAGTTCATGCAAGATAAAAAGCAGAGCCCAATTTCCTTGCTTCTGTGTCTTCAATTTAAGTGATGAAAAAGTACAATTGACATAAATCGTATTAGATGAAAATTCACTCGCATTACCGATACTGTGGGCCATAATGTCAATATTAAAGTGTACTGCACAAATAATTCCATTGAAGTGATAAAGACCAGGTTCTTTCCAATATCCATAAGTCCATTCAAAAGCCGCAAGAGAAGCCAAAGGGGTCTTTGTGTCGTTACTGGAGAGAAAAAGAAAAAGGTTGTGAAACATAACTCGTCTTTGCTATGATATGCACTAAACATTCAAAATAACCTCCACGATTACAAGCAGACTGAAAATCAAGTACGTACAACTTTCTCGACCTCCAGACCATCCTTGAAGAAAAGCATGAATGGGGTGACGCCATCCTCACGGAAGTCTAGCATGCCCAACATGCCTATTGGGTTCATCGAATCACCTGTGAAAAACTGATGAGAAATAGTTAAATGGCAGCCAGTCTTTGCAACCAAAATAAATACTTCCACTGACCAACGAGTATGTCTTTACCTGATAGTTCTTCATATTAGCCAGAATATCCCGGACCTTGTCGCCAATTTCTTTCATGAATGGTTCAACTCTTTCTGGCTTGGTCTCCTTCAGTTTGGCTGTGAGTCTAAATAAACAAAAGGTATCATACTTTCAAATCGTACGTTACATGTATTTGACCGGTGCAATTTGCAGATTGCCATTTTAGACTTACTCTTTGACGTACTCCTTGATGTAGACTCTGTAGCTTTTCTTGTTCAATGTAGTCTCCTGCAGTTTAGAATTGAGCACAATATCCACACCCGATTCTGTGACTTTGTCGAAGTCTTCCACCTGTTCTTCTGCAGATTTATTTCCACCGATGAGAGATTCGCTGATGTCATCCCCGGACCTGGTGACCATCTGACCACAAACACAGAAGGTATAGGCTATAGGGTCATTTTGTACGCTTTGGTGTAGCCTTGTGAAACCATCTTGATATCACATTGTAGTTTCTTGCTCAGATCAGGCTGTTTAACAAAAAATACAATGTCATTGACGAGAAATGAATGAAGTAATGATCAATAACCAACCTACATGCCTAGCCATTGCAAATGAAATAACGTAAGCAAACATTAATTTCCAATTCAACGTCGCATCGGCGTTCAACATTAGCACGAATGACCCTGGGCTCAATTCAATGTTGGCGATTTTAATACTTTTTTGAATGTGCCTTCATTGGTGCGCAGTAGGACACGATCCTTGATGAGTCAATACTGGGACGTACTTTTGTGGAATGTTAACGTAGGCGTTAAGGCAGAAAGATTCCGGTTCAATAGTATGGACCTCAAAACGTATACATTTATAACTATAACTTCAAATGTTTATGATAAAGTTGCCATGAACCGAGCTACAAAGTGTTGGTCACATCATGTCTGAACTTCTATATAAAGTCAGCAGTGTTGGCACAGAAAATGAGCCTAGTTCCCCTGAAGGGCTAGGCGAGTAAAATATACACGCACCGCTCCTTCAACTTCGATGTAAAATCCATCTTCAGATTCCTTGATCTTGTAGATGTCGGTGAACATTTCATCACCTGTGATGAGAGAAACAGTTTTAGATTTTGTAACAATTAAAACGCCGGAAATAACATAACGCTTAGCGGCAATTGCTAAGCGGCAAACAGCCACGATGATCACACAAAACAATGGCAACACAACAATGTTGAATAAAGCTCCGACACTTAAACTACAAGTTTTAGAGACAGTTTCCTTTTGAAAGATGACATAGAAACAGAATAGAAGAGAACGTTTTGGCTGACGCCTCCAAAATGACGAAATAGGCTATGTTAGCATGACGGACATTTTGATTAGCAGCGTTAGCACAGCAGCTCTAGAAAATGTGTTGACAATAACCCAAGGCGTTAAACAGATGAAACACCATCCCAAGTCATTGAATACGGTATTCTCATACCTGAGACGATGTCCTTGTAGATCAGCATTTTGACGGATTGATGTTAAGATACTACGGGACAAAAACGGCAAACCTCCCACCACGACGGGACCTGACGAGAAAAAGACCGATCCGGCCTTCAGATGGAACATTTACACGGGATACTGGTGACGTCGATATCAAAAGTGACGCTACGCAATAGTGCCACCACGTGGCCGGAGTCTTAAATAAAGGCATTATATTTCTACTTCTTTTACTACTTTTCTACTTCTTTTTATGTCCACTTGTTTACAGAAGAAAATAGTAGACACAAGTTAATCAACCAGCAACCAATTTTTTCGTAAAAAAGGTATATAAGTCGGAGAAAATATATATATAATTTAGTGTCAATACATATCACTATAACATTTTTCCCCATAAATTTATTTGCATTCCTATTTAGTTCCCATATTTATGTTCATATTCATTTAAATATACGATTTGTTTGGGGTAAAAAAAAAAGGTAGCTGTACATGTTTATATTGAAGCAAAGGCATGCTACTTTAGCATTGTGCAACATCATCCATTCAGACTTGATCAATGTATTGATCCTTACACAAGGCTGCATTTAGGAGACCAGTGTGATTACATTTTCACTGTCGGCATTATAGTTGAGGTCACAAAACGTATTATTCCCAAGAATTAATTTAGCTAGGTCAGTGAAAAGAAAAAGAAAAAGGAAAAAGGTATTTGAACAGATCAAGGGCAGTTAAGTCTGCTCCTTAAATCAACCACACAATTAAAAATGTCACAAAAACAATTATAGCAACTTTATTTCACATTTTTCAGTATGAGAAGCACTGCTTTTACTTTGTGATATTTTTTAGGGTAAATCCGGTTCCGTCTCTCCTGTTACAATGCAGGAATTTCGTAGCTTTCAGTATAACCATCTTTATTACAGAAACAGTGACAGGCAAAATAAGTAATATAGAAAGTCAGCATTAAAAAAAAGGAACACTACATCAGGAAAATATGGTGCATGGTGAATTATCAATGCTACCTCTGAAAACAGGAAAATAACTTTACATATTTTTACAACAACTTCCCTTGAAAGGTGAAATGTAATGTAAAATCTAAGTGCAACACAGCCACAACACCAGACCCGAACAGAAGGCTGTCTCTTGTAATACCTTCGCCAATATGATCAGTACTATGGATTGGACTACTCAAGTCCAGCTAAAAAAGGAGGGCAAGAATCAATCTGCATTAAAGGACTGAAGAAGAGAAAAAACAATCATCACATGCCCTCATGATAGCATTTAACTTCCACTTCCCGGGGAGTTGGTTGAAAAAATCATTATGACATTTAGAGTTCCCTGTGCTCAAAGTGTTTTTCACCATATTAGTTATCAATGTCTATGTAAGCTGTCCACAGTCCAAGATGCTTATCCTCTTGCTGGGCTTGCCGGATGCAGAGCCCAGCTCAGCCATCGCTCGCACCACCTCCATACCGTCATGAACCCAGCCGAACACCACGTGTTTAAAGTCCAGATGCTCCGCCTTCTTCAGAGTGATGAAGAACTGGGAGTTGTTTGTGTCCCGACCGCGGTTCGCCATGGACAGGAGACCCGGGCCTGTGTGTCGGATGTCAAAGTTTTCATCTTCAAACTGTCCACCGTAGATGGACTTTCCTCCAGTGCCATCCTGGTTTGTGATGTCACCTCCCTGAAACACAGAAAAAGTCACATAAAGTTCCTGTTACAAAATAAATGACAGCAATTATATCATAAAAAAGTGTTACTGGATTGAAAAGGCTAGGCACATAATATGCAAAAAGCAAAAGAGCTAACGGTGGGGATTATTTCCACGGGTTTTCAAACCTAAGAATTGCGATTTTCATCTACTAGTCTAAATAGATTCCGAAATGCTATAAATCGATTTTTAGAAGAACAAAAAATAAAGGTCTCAAGGTATGGTTTACATCAATGTCTCTATTAACAGATACCTTGATTTTGGTATCTGAAGAATTCTGGTTTCAGTTTGTAGTCTGAGTTGTATTGACCAATCACGTTTGAGCGGGTTTTGGTTGTATGCCAGTAAACCGCACATGCAGAGATCCGTTTATGGAGATTATCCTTATTGTCGTCTGGAACTGGAACAGCTACAAAAATGATTGCAATCGCAAAAAACAATGACCTCCGCACTGAAGAGCAAGTCTTGACCCGGATATCCGTTATCCGGCTACACCGGAAGCACAGAAATATTGCCAGTTGTCCCTTGAGGTAAATCTTCGTCAGATGACAGCCAATTGTTTCATAGAGATTTAATCAGTGTTCACAAGCCCAATCTCAGGCATTTCAAGTTGATCATGAAACATGGGGAATTAAATAAAGAACATAACCTTGGTGCAGGCCTGATACTTTAATGCAAACCATGGGTCAAGATATGTGATCAGATCTCTTGTTTGGTAATTCTTTTTTAAATATTTCCTCGTACAATGCCGTTTATTACAAAAGGAGGGGCTTTCAATGTGGCTGGGGTAAAGTCAGTTTAACATATTTATTAGACTTTTTTGACGCAGCATATCGTCGGCTATATGATAATTAATCACAAAAATGAAGCTAATTTCACTTTGGTGCGGAGAGACGAATGCTTTACTGTACTTGACTAGATTCTGTTGCTACTGTTTGCTTGAGTGCACTTTAGTGTGCTTTTTCATTTTCAAGGTAGTAGTCTCCGGAAGTGGTGGAATATTTTCTTGTCTAAAATGTATTACTATTGAATGTAATCATTCGCCCCGCTCCTTGTCTTTTAATTCCAAAACCATATATGATAACTGTATCCTGGACTTCGTATTTATTTATATTGTTTGTAAACTCTTTTTTTACTTTATGAACCATGTTTGGAATCTCAGCACCCCTTTAGAGACACTGGACAGTTATTTAGGAACAGGAACTCGTAAGTATACTTATATGTTAACATATTATACTTAATATTATTGTGTGGTGTGCTATGTTCCACACACTTACCGACCAAAACAGTTACATATTTCTTCTTCTATCCTTAGATGAAGAAATATATTGTTTTCTACATTTTAAATATTGCTTAGTGTGTGCCAGGCACGCATAACTCATTATGTTCTACTTGACAGCAGCTGCGTCATGGACGTGCTAATCTGGTGGTACAGATAGATATACCAGTACGGTTTGGTGTTGGCTTATTATTTAACTGCGTTGAAAAACGTTACACCGGCACAACCCTGATTACCCCTGATTAAAATGTAATCCCAGCTGCTCACAATGTTGAAATCGAGAATCGATTTTAAACAGCTCACCTGGCACATGAAGTTTGGCATAACCCTGTGGAAGATGGAGTTTTTCAGACCAAAGCCCTTGTCTCCCGTGCAGAGCACCCGGAAGTTCTCTGCCGTCTTATGGACAGCATGGGAATACAGTTCCACACCGATGGTGCCGAGAGTCTCGTCATCGGCGGCGATGGTTAGGAACACCCGGGGATTGGTGTCCCGGGAATGTTCCTGTGCTCGGGACAACGTCTGGAAGGAGGCGTCTTCATTGGGCTGACCCAACCGCTGCTGACAGTCCAAAAAGGTCTTCTTGAATTTGTCAGCAAGGTCTGCATTCTTGAATTTGGCTGCCAGCTGCTCCACACTAGCATTGCCCTCTGGAGGAGGAGAAAGAGTTCAAAACTGCTGCCATCCAAGATAAAAATCACATACAAATAATAATAAAGTAATATGAATATTGACAAATTCTGACTGGATAATCGATTGGAGCAACACTTGGGAGACTGGAGATGGCGTATATATTAAGGATAATATCAACACTCCTGATGAGTGAGTGAGTGGCGTATTACCTGCATAGTCGGTGGTGGTCCAGACCAGAGCGTTGGCTGACGAATTCATGGGCTTGAGTTCCATGCTGGGTGTGATGATGTGATTGGCACACACCAGCAGCACCTGTTCTCTCCTCATGATGACGCGGTAGGAGCCCTTGACGGGGTGGTAGAGGATCTTTATGTCACCCACGCCACGCTCCTTCCACTGGTTGAGCTGGCGGTCCCAGCGGTACAGCTTGGTGCGCTCCTTGAACAGGATCTCCTCGTCCTCCTCACCAGACTTGGTCTCCACCTGAGAGGGAGAGCGGGAACTTAAATGGAGGCCGGCATCAGCGCTTAAAAGGGAGAAAAGTCTGAGGAGTTTGGGACTGGGGTCTGCAAAGTACAAGAGGAACTGGTGTGTACGTATGACACCGCTAGTACAAATCATTTCGTCATAAGAGCTCTACCTTTCCATGCATTTAGACTATTTTAGAATACTTGGCATGAATAGCATAAGTAATACTAGTACAAATATTTGCTTTCGACAGCAGTTCATTATTGACACAATGTTGTACCTAGCTGATAACCAGTTAGATTACGAAGGAGAATCAAAATCATTGGCAAGTAATTTAATCCAATTTAAGATGGGGTGGAGACAAGGTACCTCCGGCAGAGACACTATCGGCTCAAAGTGAATGTCCACATCATCGGCAGCCTCCTCTTCATCCCCTTCCGCCTCCTCTCCATTGTTCTTGGGTTTGGCTGCACCGCCAAACACTGTGGCTCCAGCATTTGCCCAGGAGAAGTTGGAGTCTGATTAGGAGAGGAAGTTAGGTGTCATAATGAGCAGGTATGTGATGGAAATGTTGCTTATAAATATCACTGAAAGGTGAGTTCACTGAAAGTTGTTTTGGATTAAGCATCCAAATGTGACTAAAGAGCAAATATAAAAGCAATATTAAAAGAACTAAACAAACAAACACAGGCCATGCAAACTATTTGTTCAACTTAGAAATGATCAGTGCCAAGTAAAGTGACTGGAACCAACCTTTTGATCCAAAGGCATATTCTCCATCTCCAGTGTTTTTTGCCAGTTCTGCGAAGGAGAAGCTTCCGCCTCCAAGCGCTTTAAAGCCAAAGTCGATGTCTGCATTGAGAAGGTAAACAAGAGACGTCATTGTAGGACAAAAAAGGTGCAGCTTCAAATATTAATGATGGGTCTGCTACTTTTTAATATAACAGGGCAAAGGTAGAAGGGTAAACTAGTGAAGATAATACACATTGACTATTGAACCTTATCAAGGCCCTATGTGCCACGAGGCATTGGAGGACAGGTAACAGGTAACATTGAACCTTATCAAAGTGCTGTCATAGCAGGGTAAACACAGGTGCAATTGATTAAATTAATGATTGTCCCGTGTACATGCTTTCATTATTATAGTCTCCCCAGGTATCATTGTTGTTGAAACTAAAATGGGTTTGTTCACCAATGTTTACTGGCTGGCCCGGATGGTGTAGTTCACCCAGCATTGGACAAGTATTACAAAATCTCACATTTATGTGAGATGACTTATAGTCAGGATGGATTGCTTTGAGTCAACACAACATTCTTAGTCATTGACACCCTAATCCCGGGCTATTTAGTGTCACACCTAAATCGAACAGGGCCATAATAAATGTTATACCTGTGTTCACCCTGCAATGACAAAATGTCTGCTGTGAAAAGGGCCTATTTGGAAATTAAGTTGGCTATTAACAACATAACCTAGCCTTAACTGATGATTGCTAAGGTTGCCAACAACATATACCATGACATGAAGTGGTTATCAAGCTAACCAAAAATGTATACCTTGACTAGTAGTGGTTGAAATGGTGGCAAGTGAAGCAGCATCCACCGTCGAGTCTGACTCCTTGCTTTTCCTGGTGGAGAGATCGATGGGACAGCCGTTGCTTGGGACAGCATCCTGGGCCTCGGATGGCTGATCAGAGATTGGCTCCCCTTCTGCCAAGGTGCTGACTGCGTCCTCCGTGCTGGACAGCTGGACTGACGGCAGCGTCTCTGAAGCACTAGTGGAAGCATTCACCTCTGCACTTAGCTGGGCAGTCTAAAACAAAAAGAAACAAAAAAGGGAAGCACCACTTCATTTATTTGGCTCAAATTAAGGCTACTTATAGTATAACGCCACAGTGGTTGATGCATTTCATATACAACATTGCAAATTATAAGCTCTTACCCCTATGTCCTCGAATTCTCAACCCAAAATGCATTTTTTGTTGTGGAAATTCAAGCTAAAACACGGGGTTCACTTAAGCTTTAAAAACCTCCTGAAATAAAAGGACAACATGAAGCCCATTAACTTATACTATAGTTCCATACACACCAGTGCCTCCTGTACTTTGCGGACCTCCGTCTCAAACTCTTCAGCCTTGTCTCCCTCTGAATCACTGGTGCCCAGTTCACAGAAAAAGGTTGGGGGGAGTTGTAGGCTCTTTGCCTTTTCCTCCTCTTCTGGTGTGGGCTTCTTCTCCCAGACCACCTGGCAGTCTGGATCTGAGGCTACTCCGGCTGAAGAAAATAAAAACTCTTAGGCTGCATTTGGGAAGCCACATCATTCATAGTAGGCTGTAGCCATTACAATTATTGTTTGTAAACCTTGTTACCATGACAATAGTTCTGTACTGTACATTCTCTCATGAATACTCATATGTTCCATGAAATTAGTGCTGTATATCACGTACTATTAGATGCTGCAGCTCCTCTCTCCGTAGGGTCAGGGTAGAGTTTTCCATTCAAGGATTTCACAGCAGATTCATAGTCTTCATCTGAAAAGTCAAAAACAAATTCAACCTGTAGACCCCATCACAACCCATTATATATCCCAAAAAGGACATTTGACAAAGACACATTGCTGACCTGCTTCTTTGTGGGATATTTGATAAATATTAATTCCTCAATTAATTAAGATTAATATTTGATTTGTCAGGTTGACTAAAAATGGTAGTGGGGGCAAATGATTGTACCATCCTACAGAGGGCGCTGGTTCTGCTCCATCAAGTGCATTTAAAAAAAAACTAAGGGCACAAATGATATACAGTATATTATAAATATTTTAACCGCTTTTCATTACTGGGCAGTGTTGCAGTCAAACACAGTGTCGTGGGAAGATATTTTGACGGGGGGGGGGGGGGC
>OMKX01000456.1:11760-28562 GCA_900302425.1 Brosme brosme
GGGGGGGGGGGGGGACCCCAGTGGTAAATTGTTTTTTCTTTATATTATAGTATATTAAACACAAGTTACCAGTTTAGTAGTAGTAGTAGTAGGCATTAATCAATTTAAAGAGAATCCCCCAAAACTTTCCCAAAAAGTGTTTTCAGGGCAGCTCAAGGCCCATTCAGGGCTGTTCAGCTCCCCCATAATTCGCACCTAAATTACAATACAGCTCGGTTGTTGAGGTTAGCTGTCGAGTTGACGCTTTTCTTAGCTGCTAGTCAATATCAACTGCTCAATTGATACAAAGTAATTGGCAATTCAAATATTTGCAGTGGAGAACCTTATATTCTATTTTGTGTGGGTGGGCCTCCTTCCGCGCGCACCCTGCCCCCCAGGTCAGCTACCACAACATATCTAATCAAGTTATGTGGGATACACTATCTTGCCAGTAAAATGTCAAAAAGTATCTACATTTGCATCACAAAGTCAGCTAATAAAGTCAGTCTTAGATTGTAGGGGTGTGGTCTAAATCCCCCCACCCTCGCTGTTTTGTGTAGTTTCTCTTCAAAGTCTGAAATGCCATCAATAGGCACCGTCGCTGTAATGCAAGGGGCTTCGCTTTGCGACTTGAGCATACGGCAATTGGTTTCTTGGCTACGAAGCCAGGAGAAAAAATAGACTCCACCCATACAATAGAGGGGAAGGAGTAGATGCTGAAATGACGGTAGATTGCAATGCATTTAATCAAACATAATTTTCTGATGCTTAATGCACACCGTAATAAAATAATTTGATGTAAATTACAGATTTCTGTTGTGCATTACTTTAATAACCTCTCTCTTTTGTTGTAACCTTACCATTAGTTTCATCATCGCTGGTGTAGCTTGGTTCGTTCTGGTAGCAGAAGAAAGTCAGTGGCAGAAGTAAACTCTTGGCCAACGCTGCCTGCTCAGGCGTAGGCTCCCTGACGTACACCACCTCAACATCAGAGACCCACGTTTCGCAACTTCCTTCAGCGTGAATGGATGCTGGAACAGAATGTGGTGGGAAACAAATTAGAAAGCCAGTTGTAATTGTATTTGCCTCATTTACCTAGCTGCTTGAAAAAAAAGGCAGGATGTTAATGTGTTAGAATTTCACACGAATTTACAAGATGCCTTAGAAAAAAAGAAGAACGTGCAATTGTAATAGAATAACTAGCATCAAAACCTCAGGGAAAGTAAAGTTCCATCCATTCAAGGTGCGTATTCTTCCTTTATTTTTTTTGTCCCATGTTTGATAGACCAATTTCTATTTAATTATATGCTGTAACTTACTTACTAACAAAAGGAAAGCCTTTTTAGGTACTAGTTCACCTATTAAGAATTTTGAAATAGACAAGGAAACTACTTTCTGGCTAATGCTTTATAAACTATAGCCTTTTTCCATTCAAGACCCACTCCCCTATCTCAAAAGTGTTTGTGGCTCGCAGCCACAATTAAATTCAATATTTCAGAACTGCATCATTACCCAATTAACGAAAGAAGCCATACTTTAGGGAACTATAAATATTAGGGGTGGAACGGTTCACAAAATTCATGGTTCGGTACGATTTTGGTAAGGGGATGACACAAGTGCGTGCATATATATATAAAAAATAGTATATTACCTTAACAGCATGTTATTATTAGTAGGTAGAGCTTTAGATATAGGAGGAGGAACCAACTATACGGCACTCATAGTTGGTGAGGCGCTGGCATTATATAAAAAAAAAAAAAAGGACCACCTATGCGATAAAAACATTTTACAGTTTATTTAAGTGAGTGAATCTTTTAAAACGAATTTTCACAGATTGATGGTACCTGACAAAAGATATGCCAGTACTTCGACAAAGCGGCGAAAAAAAAGGGTGGAACCAAATTAAATAGTGAGAAGAAAATGTTAGTCTTCAGCCCTACCGGGCCAGTGACTACACATCATCCGAGACTGAAGTTTCGCTGGGTACCGTAATTACGTGCAAAATGTTTTTTGAACCTAATGAAACCGAAGAATACATACATGCCCCGAACCGTGGCAAGCGAACCGAACAGTTCGAATTTTTTACTTGAAACGTTCCAGCCCTATTAAATATTAATAAAAATAGTTCGGATATTTTTACCCTTTGGTTGGGAATTGCTGAACTAGAGGTCAGCATTTAACTAGAGGTTAAATGCTGATGGTTACAAAAATTTGAGAAACCTGATAATGGATTGATTGGTTTATTTCAGTCCTATTAAACGCCCCAGCTAATCCCAAATAAAACAGAATAATCTACCAATATGACCACATGGGTTTCGGTTCCAATACCAAATATATATATATTTTTAAATGTCTGTCTTTAAATGTAATGTCATGGCGGTTCAATGGTTTTTCAAACACTTTAGCAGAGTTCAGTTTAATTGTAAAATGTTCTCTAAAATAATAATATTTAGAAAACAAGCAAAATGAATATAGTACATATTCATTTTGACATGTCCGATGACACCAGGTTTGCAGACATGTCTGACCTAGTCAGGTGCCAGGAGGTGTAGCGACTGTACTATTGCCTTGGAATATTTCCTGCACAGAATATTTGAGCATGCCACTCACATGCAAGATCAGTTATATCATCGCAATAAAACATGCACTTCTGTTAGCGAGTAGCACACGTTTATACACTTTTGTGCCCATCGAGATCCGAACATCGGTACCAATCTTTTGGTCCAGTTCGGCACTCCGTACGTAAGTGTCGATCGGTACTTCAAAAGTACTGAGGCCTATTGGTTAATTAAAATGGCAAAAATAATATGTCAACAAATTCACCAAGGCAGTGTGCAGCATGATTTACACACCCTTTAGCCCATGATCAAGTGAAATTTAAATGTAAATTTATTTTGTGACAGACTCCAACAATGGGAGGATAATATTACTGTGCCAACATTGCTCTTGGCAATTTATATCAACGGCTTTGGATTCATTGGCAGTATAAAGGTTTAATTGCTTACTCAAAAGTTGAATTATAATCAGTTTTTGGCTACACACACTGGGCATGCAACATGTTAAGTGTGTATTGCTTCCAGGCTATAGCCTTCTTTCAGGTGAAAGCTGGAAACATGTGGCATAGCATGGCACACACAGACAGGGGCATGGCAATGAGAAGTACCTGGGGACTCAAATTGGAAGGACGATGTGGTGGTCCAAAAAGCCATTGGATTATCTTTGAAAAGCCTAAAATCCAATCCTAAAAAGATAGCATGTTTGAAGAAAAAAACTAAATTCAATGCTATATCAAAGCTCAGCTTAATTAACTACTATTCTAAATAAAAAAACTGTACCACATAAGCCATTGTGAAATTAGATAATCTGGCATTTACCTTTTGGTGGACACTTTTAACCAAATCGTCTTGCATGTGTATATACTTTTTATTAAGGGTGGCCCAATAGGAATTGAACCCCAGACCCTGGCAGTGTTAATGCCATGCTCTACCAGTTGAGCTAGCCTTGTCTTCTATATTTTTTAGGACCAATGTCCGTAAATCCGAAGCTCTACCCATTGTGAGCTTTTCTGCCTTCTACATAATCCCAGCTAAATTAATTGAAGTGGACATGAAAACAAATATGGATGGGGGATTTACGCATGGTTGTTGAAAGGGAGGTACTTTTGATAAGGAGAATGCGCAGAAGACTTTAATTCTATCTTCCATCAATGGAAGAGCCGTGTACCTGTGATCTCAAACAATTTTAGGACCTAATTGAACCCTTGACTAGAAATATAGTGTGTTCCAATTCAAATGTCAAGAGCTACATTTAAATTGGGGGTGACAATTTCCAAAGCGTCTATAGATAATTAAACTAGTCTAAAATTCATACATTTGTGCTCGAAAGTGAATAGTACTTTGGTGAGTTCCTCTCAGCATTGAGCATTGAATATTGAATAAGGTTGCACGATAAGGATGGGGATACACTTAAAAACAGGGACAAACTAAATGGAGTAAATTAAATACAATATATTAAAACTGCTTTGGAAGACTTGCCTTTCTCTGGGATTTTGAACGCAGGTGATGCAGACGACTGGGACACATGGCGGTTATCTTCGGTCCTGGAGTTGGATGAAGAGTTCTCTGGCTCTGGAGAAGTCTTGGGTGTGCCAAAGATTTTTTGGAGGGTATCTTTACCAAAGACAAACTTGGGGGGAGAAACCACCATCTTCATAGGGTTAGAAGGGCTGGAAGTTATAGCTGTCAAGGGCTGACTGTCTGAAATCAGGTCTGTGCTCTCTCTAATGGCTTCTTCCATGATGGCAATCGCTTCTTTTCCACATACTGGGGTTGGTGAAGCCATGGATGCCATTGTGTCCTGAGGAGTGGCCACCCTTGAAGTCACTGGGGTCAATGGTGTCTCGCTGTCCTGTGCATTTTTGGCCTTCTCAAATACCTCTTTGAATGCATTTGCTACATCCTGTAGTTTGAACCTCACAGCCAATTGTTCAACTTTGCCATCTTTAGCATCAGTAAAGTCTAAAGCGCTCCACACCCAGGACTTCTCAGATCCTTTCATCATTTCTAGCTTCATGGCCGATGTAATCCAGTGGTTGGCACAAATCTTGAGCACCTGATCTCTTCTCATGATAAGCCTCACCCGTTTAGTGTCGTAGTTCTGCAGGATCCTGATGTCTCCGATTCCCCTCTCCTTCCACTGGCCAAGGTTTTTGTCGTAACGGTACAATTTAGCCCGGTGATTGAAGACCACCTGCTCATTTTCCTCTCCTGTGGAAATCTCCACAAGATCAGGTAAGGGTACAATGGGTTCAAAGTACTGGCCATCTTTTTCCTCATCTTGAGTTGAATCTTGCTCATCATCAGTGCCCACTGACACACCGCTCTGATTGAGCTTAGCAGGAGACTTGGAAGGGCTGATGCCAGGCTGAAAACTGAAGCTAAAACCACCAGTGGATTCTCCAAATCGAAATAGGTTCTTTCTAACAGGACTGCTTGCTAGAGGAGAAGCATATACAGAAGTGTCAATGGAGTCATCTAAAGGCTCTCCTCTAAGATCGTAGTTATCCCATTCCAAAGTAGGACCTGTGCCTTCAGTGTGGGGCTTTACGGTCAGCCCCATCACATTGCTGGATGCAGTGAGGTCTGCTGCGCTCTCATCAGTGAGTTTAGTTTTCTCATCGGTCAGGAAACATTTTAAATCTTTTAAACCAGACTTCATTTCCTCAGCTTTTTGAATGAGATGGGCTGTTCTGCCAGTGTCAACAAGCTTGTGTGGCGTCTGCAATGGGATATCTAATAGGAGTCTCTGGCACTCTTCAAACTTTTGCTTGAACTCCAAAGCTAGCTCTGGTGTTTTGAACTTAGCTGCTAGCTGTTCTAGTCTAGCATCTCCATCAGAGAAATCATTTGCCAACCACATCCAGGCTTTGTCTGACCCTGCTAGAGGCTTAAGATTCATTGTGGTGGTGATCCAGTGGTTGGCACATACCTTCAGGACCTGCTCCCTTCTCATTAAAACTCTTAGTCTGCCATTAGCGGCATTCTTCAGAAATTTGAGGACACCCAAGCCCCGTTCTTTCCATTGGCTAGCGCCGGTATCAAAACGAAACAGCTTGACACGCTGGGAGTAAAGAACCTGCTCTTCCTCCTCTCCTGTGACCAGGTCAACCTTTTCCGGCATCTGAACAACAGGCTCAAACTGTATGTCATCATTCTCCTCCGTCTTGTACATGTCCTCCTCTTCCTGGGCAGTGGTAGAGTCTACCTTGCTTGGAGAACCCTGGTTGGATGAAAACAGATGCTCGCCAGCACGAGAGAAGCCCTTAAAAGTGGGATCGTTCTGGCCAAATTGAAAGTCCCCACTAGAAGAAACGGCCAAGTCTGCAAAACTGAATGCATCATGTTTACCAGTGAATAGTGCATTTTGGTCTTGCTCAGTTCCATCCATAGATTGTGTAGACATTGTTTCTTTGTGTTGGTCCGCTAAGCTTTTGAGGACTGTAGAAGCAGTCACTGGTGCAGTCTTTATCACAGATTTTTCATTTGCAGTTTCTTGAGCACCAAACTTGAATCCCCCGGCTTGAATGGGCAACGCAAATGAAAAGCTTGAAGCGCTAGTAACAGGAATTTCTGATTGGGGCACTCCAAACTTAAAGGAAGAACCTTTGCTATTAGCAAAGCCAGAAGTAAAGGCAGTTCCAGCAGATTGACTCGATGCGGTTTTATCTCCAAAAGTAAAGCTAAATGTTGAGCTACTGATGCCTGATGATGCAGGAGCAAGGCCACAAGTACTTTTGTTAGGATTAGGCGTCTGACAGGACAAACATTGACTGACCGAAGCATTGTTCCTGACCAAACAAGCGTCACAGTCCCACTCCCCATCTTTCTTAGCAAACATGGCTCCCAGAGATAGAGTTGGGCATGGGGCCTGGCAGGAAATGCATTTAATAACAGATTGGTCATTTTTTACAGCACACTTTTCACAATCCCAAAGCAGCTTCCCTTCTTGAGTACCAAACACAGAGGTCTTTGTGGCTGTAGCTGAACTAGTTTTGGATAAGGGATTCAAAGTTTGACAGGCAACACAACTCTTCGATGATGACTCATTTCTTACATAACATGCATCACAGTCCCACTGGCCTGGTTTCATCCCAAATTGGCCACCGAAATTCGATCCAAACGCAGAGCTCAGAGGCTTGGTGGATGGGGCAGCTGTCATTTGTGCAGGTGGCCATGTTTCTGGTGGTATGACAGCTGATGCTGCTGAGGCCTGAGGAGTTTGACAGGCAACACAACTCTTCGATGAGGACTCATTTCTTACATAACATGCGTCACAGTCCCACTGACCCAGCTTCAACCCAAATTGGCCACCGAAACTCGAGCCAAACGCAGAGCTCAAAGGCTTGGTGTTTGGGGCAACTGCCATTTCTGCAGGTGGACCTGTTGTTTCTGATGGCTTTGAGACAACCGATGCGGCTGAGGCCTGAGGAGTTTGACAGGCAACACAACTCTTTGATGAGGACTCATTTCTTACATAACATGCATTGCAGTTCCATTGACCTGGTTTCATCTCAAATTGGCTACCAAAACTCGAGCCAAACGCAGAGCTCAGAGGCTTGGTGGTCGGGGCAGCAACCATTTGTGCAGGTGGACCTGCTGTTTCTGATGGTATTGTGACAACTGATGCTGCTGAGGCCTGAGGAGTTTGACAGGAAACACAACTCTTCGATGATGACTCATTTCTTACATAACATGCGTCACAGTCCCACTGACCCAGCTTCAACCCAAATTGGCTACCGAAACTCGAGCCAAACGCAGAGCCCAGAGGCTTGGTGGTTCGGGCAGCTGCTATTTGTGCAGGTGGACCTGCTGTTTCTGATGGTATTGTGACAACTGATGCTGCTGAGGCCTGAGGAGTTTGACAGGCAACACAACTCTTCGATGATGACTCATTTCTTACATAACATGCATCACAGTCCCACTGATCTTGCTTCTTATTAAACTGAGCTCCAAATGCACTGGTTCCAGTATCGGTAAGGGTTGGACCACTAGTACCAAATGAAAATGGAGGAATAGAAGCACCGAAAGCCCCAAATCCTGAAAATGGAGTGCCAGAACTATTCTTTGATGATTCAGTGCCAAATTTGAAAGTAAAGCTACTCGCTGGTGGTGGTGGTTTGGAGTCAGTGACTGTCGTTCCTTCTGGTTTTGACACACTTTTGGGATTTTTGGTCTCACAAGCTACACACTGAATATCTTTGGGCTTGTTTCGCACACAGCAAACATTGCATTCCCATTCCCCGTCCTTAAGTGCAAACTGGGCTCCAAATGATGATTGGGTTTCATTCGGTTTATAGCCCACGTCTCTCTTTTCCTGCAGGCAATGCTTTGCCGGTGACTTGGGCACATGTTTTTGAGCTTCTTCAAACTTTGTTTTGAAAAGCACTGCCTCCTCTGCAGTTTTGAAACGGATGGCTAGTTGTTCAGGTTTGGGCTGCTCATCTGCATAATCAATGGCATTCCACACCCATGACTTGTCTGAGCCAGCATTGGGTTTAAGTAGTGTATCAGCGTTGATATAGTGGTTGGCACAGATCTTAAGGACTTGTTCTCTCCTCATTAAGATGCGCACCTTTCCTGAAGTGTTATGTTTTAAAATCTTTATATTTCCAATACCCCGCTCCTTCCACTCCTTAGTCTCCATTTCAAAACGGTACAGCTTGGCCCTATTACAGAACAATTCCTGTTCTTCTTCCTCACCTGTTTTTACATCTATCTTATCGGGCAGAGGTACAATAGGTTCAAAATGAGGACCATCATCATCATCATCCTCTAATTGGGTGCTATCATTGTCACTTTCCAGTGGCTGATTTTGCTCGACTTGAGAAGGCTTTTCCAATTCATCTATAGGCTTGGTGACATCCCCAAAACTAAATGGCTGTTCAACTTTTTCAAATACACCTGAGATTCCAGTGTTCGTTGTTGCACCTGCGAAACAGAACCCAGAGAGATTTTTACTTCCAAATGTGAAGATTCCCCCTTGGCTAGGGGGTTGATCCTGAGCCCCAGGCTTCTGCTCAAAGTCTGTTTTTGTGGAAATATCCGAAGTCAGCAGCCCAAGCAGACTCTCGCTGTGCTTGGCTTGAGAACCAGAGAAGGTAAAGTCTCCATCGTTGGATTTGAAATTGGAGTTGAATTTGAATTCCGCCGATTGTGCAGTTTGACTAGTTGGCCCAGCAACAAGACTAGGAACCTTTTGGATCTCAGTCGCCGCCATTTGGCCAAAAGAGATTTTCCCAAAATCCATTGGTTTCCCCTCAATGCTCTTTGGTGGTTGTACGGGAACCGGAGAGGGTTTGGTGAAGTAACCAGGCTCAGGAAGGGGCAGGTTGGTGGTTGGCTGAGTGACACCATGGCTGTAATATTCCTCACTGTACGGCGAGAGAAGGTTGGTTGCTGGTGACTCAAAGCGCAGAGGGGCACCGAAGACTTGTTCTTGCGGGGGGTAGACGGACGGCGGAGCAGGTTGCATTGGTGGTGTGTGGGTCGGCTGCTGGTAGGAATACATATGCTGTTGTGGGGGCATACGATTCATGTTGTACATGGAACCCTGTGATTAAGCACAAAAATAATCATTAGAAGAGTCATCAATCACTCACTGGTCCAAAATAGGGATGCACCGATTATGAAATTCTGGGCCGATACTTATGTTTAAAATAACAATCTTGGTGATGGCAGATACCAATGTTTTCTTAATTTCTTTCTTGCCGACACAGAACAGATCAGATCCAATTTTTTTTTTTACTTTCGTTAAAAAGCTGAATAGGCTAGCCCATTTCCAGCCTTTGTAAAATATGAATATACTGTAGTAAATGGATACATACATACATACATACAGACATGACTGAATTGTATGCAATTAAACTAATATAATATTAGTTAAACATATATACACACAATTAAAATAACTAAGAGCCAAATACGTTTAAAAATTGTGTCTTATGATAATCATTGCGTGCTGATTATATAAGGGTTCATATTGTTTGCGCGACATACGCTCTGCTTTACATGAGTTATTTAAAAAAAAAAAATTTGACGTTTTCTGACCGTCTCAATATATTTAGTCATAAAGAAAGACCGTAAAGAAATGTGGTATAAATTAAACATACTTAAACAATGAGATAAAATCAGTGGGATAACTGTTCATTGGAATGAGTCAGGCCAACACAATCACTCGCACTCCAAGCACAGGAGAAACGGATTATACCATCGACTTGTATGGATATTACAACACCGATTGAACCCAACAAATAATCAAATTTTATAGTTTCACGTGTGATACACTCTGCACGTATCCAAATGCTCATAAACTGTTCTCTGTTCATCTACCGGGAAGCGGCTGCTGTAGTAACTAAGCTTTTAAGAACCAATAATGAGTTGGACTGTTCCATGGTCATTTTTGAATTGTGTGTGTATATAGAATAAACTGATTTCCTGCATGTGTCTGGATTGTGTATGAAAATGATGAGATCACCAACATATGCGTGTGCATCCAACATCAGCCACTGCCATCGATGAAACATTGAGTCAACAAGGCAAGTATCGGCCGAAACAGATGCACCGCCGATAAATCGGTGCATCCCTAGTCCAAAATGGCACTCAAAATATAAGTACTTATCTTACCTTTGTGGGGGTCACATTTGCGGATGTGCGAAGTAGATATTGAGAGTTATAAGCAGGAGACTGGTTGTAGTACCCAGACGGCCCCGTGGTAGCTTCTGAGAAAGAACACACAAACTTGTTTGGAATCCTAACTAGTTATTCTGCTTTAGGAAGGAGTTGTGATCAGATTCCAAGGATTTAAAGAAGTGCTATATTGCCTTCCCTGCCATGACAATATTGATGCTGCAATATGTGGAGTGTAACTTAAGTGTATAGTCACTTAAAATATCAAATAGCTTAAACAAGTAAGCGGCAATACCGACTTACTTGGAAACGTACCTGTTAATTGTGGCCCTTGAAAGGACGGTACAGGGGTGTAGGGTTCTTGTAGGCCGTCGGCTCCATAGCTGTCCCCATACATCCTATGATGAGGGGAGCCCAGGTTCCCACTAGAATTGTGCTTCAGATCGTGGACCTCATTCTACCATACAAAGAAATATGTCTGAGTTTCTTCACACAAACCGTAAGTTAACGAGTAACTTTCACCACATAAGAAGAAAAGCATACTACTCTTAACAATTAATAAGAATTGCGATATTGAGCAGCTTGATCATGACTTTGGGTTATAGTCCCTGTATCCCTGTCCACATTGCATGATAACCCATTCAATAAATGATCATACAAATGAACAAAATTGCTATTCATATTTTGCACTGCATTTCAGTAAAATACCCTACTCATTCCCTTGCAAATAACATTTGATGAGGCATCTTTGCAAAAGGTTGAATTGCTCCTTTCTAATTCTCATTGGCGTTTATTTATGCATTTATCATTTTGTCAAGTAACTTAATAAAAACCATTTAAGTGATGACAGGGGTGTTATTTTTGTTTAGGTAGACATTTGCATTGCCATTCTGATGACTATGGTGACTCAGAATTGGACTCGAGTACGGAGGACTCCAACTTTGAGATTTTGCGACTCTACCAAAACAATGCATGCTAGCATGTCAGCTTGTTAGCATGATAACCTGCTCAGATTGCAATCCCACATAAATGCAATACATAAAAACCTTACTTTGAGAGCTTCTACTTGCTGGCAGAGCATCTGAAGCAGAGACTTCTGATCCTCGACCCAATGCGGTGGTGTCTTAGGAGAAATCTGTTGACAATGTAAAGAAAACCTTGTAAATTATGGAAAACATCAGCCACCAGTTAATTAAAGTAATCAACCCATTTATCAATGAAAATTACAAACCAGGTGAATTTTGGAGGGAGAAACTGTGGTTTTATTAGGAGACGTGGTGGGGAAGTTGATGCGAGAGACAGTGGCAGCAGTTTCTAGTGTGGACCGGGTTGGCGCTCTTCGGGCCCCTCCTTTCTCCTCTTCATTCTCACCAATCTCTTCCAGCTGCTGATTCACCTCATTCAAGAGGTCCATTACCTCTTCCATGGATACAGGCAGCTGGGGAAGAACATCTGTATCACTGGCTTATATTCTTAAACAATTCACCCCATCATTTTGTCCTCAAGAAACCAAAAACAAACCTGCTCCAGGTCATCCGAGTTGTAGATCTTCGACAGGTAAGTTCTGAACTTCTTGAGGAACATGATACACCGATCTTGTGTCTCCTCGACCCCACTGCCTGCCTCTTCTGACAGCCTTTGGTAGATCTGTGGAGAATATCAATGAAAGGAAGCCTCTACTACAACCAAATCAAGTGAAGGCTGGTGATCTGTTAGTGACAACACAATAATGGTCAACAGCATCAAAAGTACAATTGTTTCATCCTAGTAACATGAAGCTTGGACTTGCCTGTGCAAGGTGCCAGGAAGATGACACGTTATTGATCGTTTCCAGGGTAGCAATGGCTTCTTCCGTCTTACCCTCTATGTCCAAGAGAGATGCAAATCCTATCATGGCCTCTTCCTCATAGCCCTTCACAATTGAGATCTGAAAGTAGGAAAAAGTTAGAAAAATGTTCCAAGCAGTTAACAAACTAACTGTTGCAGTGATATTACTTGTATGCATGCAACAAAGGATTTAAACAAATGAGAAAATAAAATGAAAATTGACCTGGATATCTCTGTTGGGGAAATGAATGAAGAGGGGGTCCAAGGGTTCTGGTATGCTTCGCCTGTTTTTGATCTTGTCAAAGAGAGGAAGAGCAGCCTTCCAGTAGTGGACACTACGGCCAATGTATTCCTTCTGGTCATAGTATGAGTTCACCTCCATGCCCTGAGGAGACAAACCTTGGTATAATGAAAAAGTATGTAAAAAGAGCATTGAAACTAATGCTCTTATAATAATTAATAAATAAATAAATAAACTAATGCTCTAAACTGAGAAATACTACTATATCCTAATGTTTTAATAAAAGAAAAAAAGTTAAAAATGAAGATTCAACGTTGTACTGGCATTAAATGCCTTAAAGAAAGTGAATGGAGTGAAGGCACACGCATGCACGCACGCGTTGGGTAACGTGGTAGGTGCTAAACACTTCAGACATGCTCACCATCTGGCTGAGATGTTGAGCCCAGGAAATAACGAGTGCTGGTTGCAGACCATGTTTCTCTCCTGCTCTTAGTGTACTCAGACCATGCTGCACAAGCATACGCAGCTTGGCTGACGTGCCAGGTC
Organism: Brosme brosme; assembly: GCA_900302425.1. Lineage (NCBI taxonomy): Eukaryota > Metazoa > Chordata > Actinopteri > Gadiformes > Lotidae > Brosme > Brosme brosme. Next base: position 24,538 of record OMKX01000456.1, read on the forward strand.
TGCAAAATAAAAATACAAAATTGACACAATGTAAAGCACTTTTGAAACACTGAAGGAAAAAGAAAGGAGAAAGAAAATTGTTCATCAAGTTGTATTACTGAGGAATTGAATGACCCAATGTCTGAATTTCGTTTTATCCCATACGAGTTGCAAAAGGCTATAGCATATTACCCTCAAGATTGTTTTTATGTCATCAATTAAAAAACACCCATTATTTATTTTTATAAACCGGAACAAAATGTATATAAACTGGGCTTTATAATCAAAAAAAAGAAAAGAAAAAGGTGGAGTGAAAAGAACAAATATTTTGTGGGGTGTCAGTTGACCAAAAATGGAAAGAATGCCTTGGGACTTCATTGTGGACCCATGCAGATCTCTCAATAAACGTACAGAGCTTGTTTGTGGATGAGACTATAGATGGCATCCCACCACTCCCTCTGCCGATCACTGGACAGGGAGCGGAGTAGAGGAAGAGGAAGGCATCGTGGCTCGCTGAGTGGCTGCTGGCCGACACTGCTGATCTTAGCAGTCTCCTGGAGCTGGCTATGGCAGCAGAACACCACCCCGCACACAAACATCTGGAGAAAAAATATAAAATAAATCAGAACTGAAGCTACCTCAAACAGTAGCAACTTCCAGTCTTTGAATAGTTAGGACTTCCTATGTGTGAAGATAAACTCGAATTCGAATTTTAAAGATGATTTTATGTGAGATGACAAATTCAAAATAAGTGAGCTACAATACCCCAGCCCCCACAACTCCAGTCCACCTCACCAAAGTCCATTACTTGTGCTATTTTGCCTTTGCCTATACCAGTGCTTTTTTCCTATTTTGGGTAGCTATGTGCCTCACTTTGGCTTGCCTGTCCTACTCCACTGCCGTCTTCCTGCTTTTCTTTTTATTTTATATTAATTTCCAGTGAAAGCATTAAGTGGTTCAACCACCACATTAGAGGATTTATAAAGAGGTGATTACGTGAATAAATCGACACCATTTCTAAAGTTTTCATATCGGCAAACACATACGCCGATACCTGATAAAATTGGCCAACCGATATGTCGGTCGGGCTCTAGTGATAATACAGGGTTCATATGTAGAGTACACCACCACCTGATGATTCCCAATGCTGGAAGATATGATATGGTTTTCACCCAGGGTTTGTTTTTAAAGTGACATCTAGTCCCTGGAAAGTACCTCCAAGTCCAGCAGGGAGATGGACTCGGGAGCATTGGTGTCAAGCTTGGATGTTTCCAGGTTGAGTCTGGGAAAGAGCTGCTTGAGCCAGTCTCGCAGGGCTGGCCTCTGGGCCAACAAGGTCCACTGCAGTCCCAGCCAGCTCAAGTGCTGCAAGTCCCCTCCATGGAGCATGATGGAACCTACAGAACATGCGCAGAACCAATTGTGATCAATGATTTTCTAGCAAATTGCACAAACATCACATTTTTTTGTAAGGTCTAAAAATTTCTGAATGACTTGACTAGGGGTGACCTCGAACTTTCGATGATTTGAGTCTACGATAGAAAGACATGTAGTCAACATCGTCCTTAATAGTAGAATCCTTGTGTGGGTAAAATTGTGCATGTTTAACAGAGGGACATTGCATTGGGAGGATGGTGGGGCTACATGAATGATACCACAGCATTGCTTGGCTTCTAGAAGGAAAACAATGATAGTTATACAATGATTTTTGTGGGGGTAAATCAGTTTTCAGTGCCTTTTGCTTTCAATAAATGTCCCTATTGTTTGATAACCCCTTTGTGAGATGGCACTAGCACTATCCAGTCATTTTGTAAGGCTTTTTCTAAGTTAATTTGCTAGTAGAGGCGGTCAGTCATTTAGCAGGGGCGCTGTGCCTTGCATATATGAGAAACCCAGTTAAGCCAATTGATTGATGGAATTTGAGCACTTAAACCATTAGGCATCGATAGGCATTGATAGGTCTGGCCTGACGAATCAGACTCGACCATGCAATTTTGAATGGTGCTGTCGAGGACACCCCTGTACTCCACTTACCATTGTCCCACTTAGCCAGTTGGGAGAATTCTGGGACTTGTGTGTTGATGGAACAGAAGTCATCGTTGGCAATGAAGGAGGAATCTGTGGAGGACTGCTCTCCAAACAGGAGCTCAAAAAGAGAGCTCTGCCCGATGCGATTACCAAATGCTTCCACCACCTACAATACAATAAAATGTACAATGTATGAAAAAGGAAAGGCAGCTAGAATACATCCATTCCAAAGTCAAGGAAAAAAAAACATTCAGCGTAAGATGGATGTTTGAGCTGAAAAGTGATGAAATGGCAAACGGTTGTTCCACTGACCTCAGTAATAAAGGTCTGTGTGTCAGAGCTGAGGTTGAGCAGCATGTGGCCAGCCTGGCTCTGTCTATCGCTGGCCATCAGCTCCAACAGCTGGGGTGCCAACTGATCTCCTTTAGTCAGCTTGGGCTTGGGTCTGGGCACCTAAAAAGACAAATCGATATTTAACTTTTTACCAATATATTGACAGCAGCTGCTGCAGGTGACATCAAATATTGGTGGTTGATATCGAACGCTGAAGTACGAGCTACACTAGGGTACCTCTTGGCACTAGGGATGCAAACATGTACTCTATTACTTTATTTTTGGCTTATAATACCCATCCTAGGCTCTATATGGCGTCAAATGCTCCGTTCCTTGTACATGCTGACATGAGAGTCTGCCCTAACTTGACAGAAGTATATGATAACTTTAAATTTCCCTTTGGGATCCAACAAATGTTCACTCGTCATTCTCTACCTTTATGTACTCTACTGACCATCCATTATCAATCACTGACATTATCATCATTGTTGCTGACTATGTATATAGTAGTATAATAAAGTCCTTTTACTATAAAGTACCACTGTTTAGTTAAACCGTGCACGTTTGCACACCGAACTGTGTGTGTCATGCTGTATGGTACGTTTTATTGCCGGGAACACTTATACTTTTAATAGAGATCTATAGTAACCTATTTAGGTCACATTAGCATGTACCTGGTAAGACAACAGGAAGCAGAGGGTGGCCAAGTCGGTCACAGCTCTCCAGTTCTGCTCACGCTCTTGGGCCATCTTCAGCAGGAGGGTACCAGTGTGCAGGTAAAGGTGAGCTCTCATTTCCCCAAACACCTCACACAGCTCGTCTGTTGGGCCGCCTGCTGTGGCACTTACAGACCGCATGGCTTCATCAAAACTAAGAAACGAATAAATAAACACATGCATGCACATAAATTATATGGGGGTTATTACACATGACTCTTTAGAGACCTTAACGAGTTGGGTTTAAACAATGCCTATCCCGTCTGTGTGGGCATATGCAAACACACAAAACCTACTTTCTCAGGGCATCAAGTGCGGGCAGCACTCCACTGACTGATAGTTTGAGTCTCAGCAGGTTGCAGTGGGCCAGCAACAGCTCTCCTTTAAGGCGACGACACAGCTTTTCATTGTTGGAGACACCAGGCTGGGCAAGGTATTCCTTAAAACACATGCCAAGTCAGATGCAAGATGTTAAAACATCTGCTCCACCTCAGTTGAAGCACTTTGAGTCCCTTAACTGTACCACTTGCATATTTATATACTTTACTGTATTATTTTATCTTTTTAATTTAAAATGATATACATCCAAAACACATAATGGCTGACCTGCAGTGTGTAGACCACCACGGAGTACCAATCCAGACTTTTGCGTAGCTGGCCCTTTTTCTCATTGCTCAAGCAGTGCTTCACAGCCTCATCCAGGCGGCCATCTTTAGAGTACAGCTCAACCAGCTTTATGTTGACATGGACATCGGCAGGGCGCACTGCTAACTCAGCCTGCAGAAGATCGAAAAGGCGGTTCCAGCCCTGTTGGCCCTGAAGGCTGAGCAGCTTCTCCTAATCAGGGAAATAAATGAGGGGTACGAGGACAACAGTGAAATAAGCTGGCTGGGATTAGTTAACTTGACTAAATGTCTGGGAAAGAGGGGGCTAAGCTCATGATTTGATTTCCGATATTGGGTTCACGAT
>OMKX01000463.1:0-11334 GCA_900302425.1 Brosme brosme
AGCAAATGAATTAACTGTTTTGCTTTTTTTTCTGTTTTTTTAACTAGAGGGCAGAAGGAGGACAATGTTGATGCGAGGTCATCTTATGAGTGCTAATTTGGCTTCCTGTTGGAGATAGGGAGGCTGTTAATCAAACCTCCAGCACCTCCAGAGGATGTTGTGTTCTGCACTGTGGGCATCTGTACCTAGCCTGCGCAGAGCACCAGAGGAATGTGTGCTGACACTCTCTGAGAGTCTGGGGATGAGGTTCAAGAAAATAAAGATATTTATGTTAGGTATTTCATCCTGAAGTAGCATTGCTTGTTTATTTTGGAACTTCCATTTTGGGACAAATGTTATTCAATTCAGGAATGTGAGGTTTACTTGTACAAGGTTATACATAGACCGGGATAAGTTCTCCTAATCGTTTCAAATATAAGCGATTAGGAGTAATAGATAGAGACAATTCATCACTGCAATGATGCATTATTAAGTGACTGTTATTTAGATGGAATGCAAGTAATGTAATTTAAAACAGTTATGTGATAGACATGCTATTGTAGGTATAATATTATTTAATAAGAATACAAACATAAGAATACAAATACATAATTTGAATAAACATAACCTAAATATGGCAAGAATATAAAATACAATCGAAATAATTACAACATATGACTGCATGCTCTCTCTTTCTGTCTCGCACACTTTTCACCTCATCCGCAATGCTCTCTCTCACACATGCAGAACAAGAACAAAATAACTAAAAATATCAGAGAAGAAAAATCACAGAATCTAACAAAATAAATGCATGCTCCTCTCAAACCACAGAATCACTGGTGCGTATTCATCCTTCCATTCGGTTACTGTCCCTGGGACAATACAGTCAATCCCTGTCCGATATGTGTCCTCTCGGGTATTTAGCCCCATTGTGAAGGCAATAGCCGAAAGCCAATCAGACCCCTCCAAACCTGCAATCAGCCCAGGACCCTTAAGCCAGGGCATCCCTTGTGCCCCTACAAACCCTCCACACACAAAAAAAAAGTTCTACAGCTTGGTCAAATCAGGATTCTTCAGAAATTCAATAGCAAGCCACTACTTGCCGGGTGGAAGTTGAACTGTTGAAGCCCACTAAACGGTGGCAAGATCCAGCCATCAGGAGACACCTTCCAGCGGATGCATTTAACATCTGTCACTTGTGCCTCAATGCACAATCAATTTCAGCCTCCCTTCACAGTGACACCTTGCGCCACATGTGCCATGACTGTAAAATCTAAACCAGAGGAGCACAACTTTAGGCATTTCGTATACATTTGTATATATATATGTGAAAAAAGTGAAAAGAAATTTCTTTTTGTTTTTCGTTCTCTTCTATTTTCTCTCGCTTTCAGTTTCGTTTTCTTGAAAAGAAGAGAGTATTGAATGTAAATAGCTATTTTTTGACATTTGCTTTCACAGCTACTTTGAAAGCTATTGATTTTATGTCCCTGTCTGTGGTGCTGTGTGAAAGCTCCTTTTCATTGATTCTTTTGATTTGAAACTAATTGCCAAAAATAGACATTTGAAGGAAGTCAACAGGCTAGGGCACTTACAGAACATATGATCAACCTAAACATGGGTTGCTCAGATATAATTGCACCTAATAAATGGCTGTGAAGTGCCCAGGTACAATTGTTGGTATGGCCTTCAATGCCACTGCAACTGCCCTTGTTATACCGTTTGATAAGTCTTTTAAAACCTTTTTTTCAGAGTTATAAAAGAGGAATAGCTATGAAGTATTGTGTTCTGTGCTTGGCTCTGCTGTTTATCCAATGTTACAGATACAAATCATTGGTGCAATGCATTGTCTGGGTGGCATACACCAGTGAGTTGGTAAAACCATTCAAATCAGTCGTCAGTAAGCTCCAAAATCCATATTATCTAGTTTATTCAATTCATTCATAATATTTCCTCAGTATGATTATTAATTGATTATTAATAAACAGAATGTCAGTTTTCCTTTTCAGGGTTATATTTTAGGGAAATGGAAATGTTAACAAAGTTGACAAAGTTATGATTTCATATAAAGCTGTAGATAGTGGACAATTTAATCAGTTTTTCTGTTCTTATTTTTGCAAATGGTTGTCAATAGACAATCAGGTTATCAGCACATGAAAAATGTTTCTGGGATTAATTTATACATACACTCAAATGAAGATGAACTGGTCTAATTTAGACCAAATATTAACAAACATTTTTCTTTATTCTTAAGTATTACCGGCTACTTTAAAACAAGTCTGTGAACGTATTTAGTTTCCCACTAGCGCTGGTATTATAATAATTCCCTCATGAGGCAATATTTTAGTGTTTATTAGCCAATGTTTACACTGTGTTCATTTCCAATGGACAAAAACCAAAAATTGATGGTAATGATTGGTTCTGGCAAGCGCAAAAGCTTTTATGTAAATGTGACCTGGAAACAAAAGCAACTTAGCGCCATGTGTACAGCGAAGTGCATTAGGAGATCAATTAACCACTAGCCTGCCTTAATAAACAGCCTCCACCAATGTTGCTATAGCAACTGACCCACACATGCATTAAAGGAAAGGGTTTGCACATAGCATTTTCACATAGAAAGGTTTTCCAATTTACTTAATCAAATAGTCATATTTTGAAAGAATTTCTATGCTATAGTAAAAAAAAAAAAAAGGAAAAATGAATGTGTGTGTTTCTCAATCAAACGGCTTTATTTGTTTTCTTAAATGTATTTTATTGTTTTGCCTATTACACCCTAGTCTGTACTTAACGTGAATTATATCATGCAACCAAGGGACAGTGTCCAGGATTTATATTTACTTTATTTTACAAGATGTTAAATAAAGATGGCCAGACACATACTGTTTATAAGGCTACAAACACTTGTAAATTGGCCAGGATGAATAACACTTTATATTGTATAGCCCCGTAAGAACTGGGTAATAACATTGCAAAATTATAGGAAACAAAGACTAAAAGATGTTGAGGAGCTTTAGCAGTTTCAAAACAATGTGAATGTTTTACACATCTAGCCTTCAACGTTAAACTATCTTTATACATACATGCTTGGTAATTATTACTTCTGAACATCCTTATACAAGCACTTTCTCTTTCATTTAACTTTACTGGGTTTGATTGGAATTAGTTTGTGGATTAAGATTAATTCATTAATTAAAATGAAGCTGCTTTGTAAAATCAGAACAGAACTTCATTGCTGACACTTGAAGCATTTAGAAACTGAAACAAAAGGGCCCAAACTTTTGACAAACATTGTACCTTTACATCAACTTCTGTTGAAAGCATTGCCATGAAAGTTAATGTTATAAGTCGGCTCTTGGTATTGTCCTCTGATTCTGAACTATTAATTGAACAAAGAATCCTCCGCCATTGCTCTTGGTAATCTTTTTCGGGAAAATCAACTCATTTGAATAATTAATAATGTTACCGTAAAGCTACTGTACTGTGTGTCTGTTGAACTTTATAATTTGAAATACTTACCTTGGTCTATACAAAAAAATATATAATATATTAAGAAACCCCGCTATACCTAATTGTAATGGCAAGTTCGATGCAATTTTGGTCCCGAGGATGAGATAATTTCCTCAAACACAGTGCCCTTCAGATAATGTTGTGAATGAAGTGTCTCATCTCAGCTGAAGAGCTGGGGTCATTAAGTGTTGTAGTGGGGAGCTAACCACCGGGACAGGGCTCATGCAATGTCTATACCACTCCCTGCTTCCACTTATCCTCTTTGTTCCACACACAGGTTGGTTCACTCGCTGCTTTCACAGTAATGGCAGCAGCTCACGGCATGCAGCACTATACTATATATATATATACTGCACCAAGACGTAGTTCTAAAATGTCATGTTTAAAATAGAACACTGCACATTTTCTATTTGGAATATATCACATAAATAATAACATTGGCACTGTTGCAAGTTGCATAAAAAAAAGACCAAAATTTACTTGGACATTACGGTGAATTATTTAAGAAACCATAATTGCCAAAGCATTTAATTGCAAAGCTAATAAGCCACAATATCACAAAAGCAAAACACAAAGGCATGTTTGGTTCACGAGTGCCATCAATTCATAAAGAGAATTTACTTTTCCTCAGGCAAGACAGAATTTATTGCGCCTTAGGCCAGGTAAAGAGAATGAAGAGCAATGTGCTAGTGGGCACAAATGGATTTTCAACTATGGGCCCTAAACCTTTCAAGCTGCATTGCCGGTGAATAGCAGTTAGTGGTTGCCATGCCAACTCCATCTAGAGGGATGTTTCAGCTGCACATGCATCAGAGAGAACGCCTGGCCAGATGTCTTCAACAATTTGTTCTGAAAAGATTCACCGTCCGCCATGCTCATTAGAGGCCAACAATCAGAGGAACAGGAAGATATGGGCTCTCTCTGCTGCTCGGCATACACTCCCTCTGCCATGTGTGAAAAAAGGAAAATATGGCTGCCAACAAAAAAAATGGCAGCAATCTCAAGATGTGCATCACATTCAATTGGCAGTTTTGCTGTGTTTTCTTTTTTTAAATATTGATGTATCATTTCTGCATTTGTAACATGCCTGGTGTACTTTGCAGCTGTCAGCTTCTGGCAGGGCATAAGGGGGCACCTGGCCAACACAGAAGAAAGAAACCAACTTTCTGCATTATTGATCGAATAAATCAACACCTGTGGTGCGCCTGATGGTCTGATGAGGCAGGAGTTGGGCTACTGGAAACCACTTGTGCCAGAAAGAAGATGTCACAACTAGCATACCCACTAATACACTAAGTGGAAAATATCCTCTTCGAAAAAACAAGTGAATTGCAATTTCTCTTGGAATTTGAAAATGCCTGTGGATGTGGTGATTTGGGAATCATACATTCTCAAACGAGGTCCGATAATTAAATAATTCTTGAAAAGATAAAGCCAAATATTTGCAACCAAAATTACAAGACCAATAGAATGACAGGACTCTTATTATTATTGGCCCCATAGAAACATTATTTTGTGGCACATCATAATATTAATGCTATTAGTCTTTAATTGCGAACCATTTTTATTAAATGCCAGTACAAACTTTATCTAATTTGAACTTAAAAAAGTAATACTTTGATTTCATCCTGTTGCAATTCTGTTGATTTAGTTAACATATAGACTTTAGATATATCATATGTAATAGGTGTAACCATCTTCTTAACCATCCTAAACCAACTGTTAAATAGATTTGATAGGAAAACATGTTGTGGGACCGTAATGAATTAATTGCCTGCCGTCTATGGTGGCAGGTTGGTCACAGAATGTTTTGAAACTTATTCTATGATTGTTTAAGCAATCCAAAATCTTTGATTTAATGTCCCTACTCCTTTAGACTTTGTCTTTTGATATAGTCCTATAACATTCTAAAATATACTTTTTTGTTTGAATGAATCTACGTATTTGTTATTGACTACAACACATTAGTTTGCTTTGTTATTGTTTAGAAAGGAGTTCATCCTCAATATTTATTGGTCAAATATGATGAGTTACCTAATAACCCTATTTTATATATTATTTGTATTTGTATTATTTTGCAGAGGAGGAGAAGGCTTGTTGGCCAATGAGCGGTGCACTCTCACAAAGGTCCCCGGCCAAAGAGGAAAACATCACTCGATGCATGAGGAGGTGCGGGTGGTTAAGTACTGTCTTCGAGGGAGAGAGAGATAGAGTAAGAAAGGCTGAAAGACAGAGAAAGGATGGCAGGAGCACGCAGGCAGGTGGATAGCGTGAGGTGGTGAGTGTTCTTGTGAAAAACCTTATTTTTAAATTAATTGAATTAACGGCACGCCTCGGGCTGCCAAACAAGAGCCCGTAATAGACTCTTCGTGCACATTAGCACCCTACAGGATTCGGAAGCATGGGAAACCAGCGTAACAGAGGGGGCCATGCAGCAGGAACCGCTTCGGGCGCTCTGAGCTCGGCACAGAAGCAGGTGTTGGTGTACCTGCCCCCACCTTTCCAGCTCCTTCGCTCAAACACCATCATTCCACTTGTAAAGAGCAGGATGAGTATATTGAAGGGGAACCATCAAGCTCGGCTAATAATCTAAGAACATACTGCTTCATATGTGTGTTGGGAGAAATTTGTACATAAAATCAAATACATTTTCAGCAAAAGAATCCCAGAAAAGTTGGACCATTGACATCATTGGTCTGATTTGGAGAACGCAAACCCCAGACTAGTGACGTCAATGGTCCCACTTTTTGAGGGGACCTGAGCCTTCTCCCGGAGGATCTTGGAAGCCGCCACCCGCTGTCTGCAGCCGGGGGAGTACACACTGTCCCCCTATGTTATGGAGTGGATCGCTGCTAGTGGTGGGGCTGCCATTGGGGACTGCGGACTGGGTCAGGGGCTGTCGACCAACATACGTGGAGTCGGGCTGGCAGAGGACTACATGGACGGAAAGCCTTGGATCGAGGTCCGGTGGCCATCCCCAGATGTCAACAGCCAATTTCACGGAGGAGGGGATCAGAATCAGTGGACCGGGTTCCTGCTTGACCAATGGCGAGATCTAACCCCTTCACGTCACTGGCCGGGCTATACGGCGCAGATATGCCTCCTGCCAAGAATGCCAACAGGTTGACCAGAATTCCTCCCCCCTAAAGATTAATGCAGCTTCCATTTGATCTTATAGGCATGGACAGTTCATCCCTAGCTTTGGGGAACTGGTCCCTTTAACTGACCTAGACTGAGAAGTGCCAGCGAGCATTTCAGCAAGAAGGAGAAACTGCTATCTGGTGGGCGCGTGGTGACTATATCCTGAGATGCCTGTTCATCCTCTGTTGGAACCACGTGCTCCTCCAGTGAGTGCACCACATGAGGGCTCAGCGGTAAAACTACTTGTTTTAGAAAACAAGTTTAATGGAGGTTTCATTTCATTTTGTAAGCATGGATCTCAGCTGGCCATTTGAAGTATATGAGCGAAAAGTGTTGTACAATCACTGGTCCAGGTCGTCTCCCGAGAAATTAGGCATTACAAAAGAAATCAGACCGGACAAGGGCACTCAATGTATCTCAGACGCAAACTCTATACTCCTTTCACCAGATCGACGGTCTGGTAGAGCCGCTTTTCTCCCTTTGAGCTGCAGTAGAACACCACAGGACCTGGGGAAGAAAAGCTGGGAAAAGGGCTCAAGCCAGTAAGCAAGTAAAAATGAAGTACAATAAGCTTTTGACATTAGAGTAAAAAATACACACATTGGGGTTCAACACATGAAAAACATTTTTGAGACCGAGGAATGTCACAAATGCCTGAACAGTTTTCCTAAACTGAGAAAATGTGCTCAGGGAGAAAGTACTGGTATTGCTCCCAGCTTCAAAGCAGCAAGGAACCTTTGTGGTCACACGGCAAATGGGCGATGTTGATTAGGAGGTTGAGCACTCTGACATGGGAGGGGCCAAGGAAAAATACCACCTCGACCTCCTTAAAGATTGGAGAGAGGCAGGACCCGTACATAGCTTATTTTTCAAGTTGGTTTTCTACCATGGGCTATCGGCAGATTCCCTTGCACTAGAGTCCTGGGGAAAATGGCGTTGTACCATTTCATCACTCTTCTATTATTCAGGTTTATTCATGGCTCCAGCCACATTTCAGAGCCTCATGCCCAGAGTGCTCCGTCCGCATGCTGCATATGCGGCTGCCAACCGAGACGTCATCATCCACAGTGGTAACCTTGAGGAACAGGTGCAGCAGTGCTCGAATCCTTAAGGCAAGTGGGGCACACGGCTAAATTAGAACTACCCAAAGTAGTCACATAGAGGCTGAAGGAGGTACGGTATCTGGTGTACCACTTGGGTTGCTGGTGGGTGCATCCACAGGTAGACAAGAAGGCTGTGATTGTCGCCTGCCCATGCCCTAAGTTCAAGAAGGAGTTGAGGCGGATATCTGGTCCAGTGTACTGAGGAGTGCCAGCTAACGCAGGCTCTCTGTGGGGAGCCCCATCTACACTCACCTCGGACAAGTCCATCAAACCCAGGGGCCGGATGATGTTTTTTCACAAGATGTAGATGGAGCGGACCGCCCGTTCCTATATGCGATCAGTTGGTAGTCAGATGGCTGTTGCCGACATGTCGCCCGCCTTCTGACTACCAACTGATAGCTGGAGGGGGGCCCTGGACTAAGTGGGGCCTTGGTTTGGAGTTGTGTGGAAGGGAGCGATAGGAGGGTGGTGTGGCTCTTGGAATGTGACTAGAGGACAGGTGAGGTAGAAACAGGTGCTTTTATTTAGTAATTACTAATTATAAAGACTAATTAGTCTTCTCTTTAAAACACTGCAATTGTCTGACAGACAGGCAGAAAGAGAACAGAACCCACAATTATTGTTGGGATTGTTTTTTGCAACGGATATTATTTCTATTCAGTAAATAAATGGTGTACAAGAACCTGTAGTAGACTTTACTTTCAGTGCTATTATGTCAACAGATTATTTAAACTGGTGGATAGTCCATATAAAATAGTATCATCTTGGATTAGCACTTTATAACCTCGACGCAATGCTATAGTTAATAGTAATTATCACGCAGCTTTGTTGAATACTCGATTCTGATTGGTCAATTACAGCATTCTACGGTCTGCTATTTTTGTATCGCAGACCGCTGATAGGTAAAGCAGACCGCTGCTATGTAAACAGAACACTGCTATGTATAACATTCAGTTCCTATGGACGCAGTTCCAACCGTATCTAACAGACAATCTTTCTGTCGGATGCAATCAAATCATCTTTAAATCAATAGAATCATTTTTGGTTGTTATATTTTGTGTCAAATGATTGATTTATTTAGTAAGTAGCCCTTCAGGGGGATTCAGGACCCCTTGGCTTCGCATAGGACCCCTGTATCTCCCTTTCGGGGTTTATTTCACAATAATGACCAGCTTGCTATACTTTATCCCTTAATTAATTAATAGAAGCAAATTAATGAAAATAATACAATCGTTTTTCATAAATCATTGTTTAAAATGTGTGAGATGTAATGGTTAATTAGAACCCAAATGTTGAGTAGGGATTTTTGCCTCTTTTATCATGTAGGCCACCTTAATATTTATTGAATATACTATACACAAAATGTATCATCATTTATCAAAAAGAAATTAATAATGATGGCATCTAGGCTTTGCTCGTAATCAAGAATATTAAAATCTCAGGATATCCTTTCTGCCCAAAGATGCCTTCTAAGATGTGATTAAATCAAAACTAATAAGCATTATAAAATACAGGTAATGAACAAATTAATAACATGCCCTGAAAAAAATCTGAAAAGAAGCAAGGTCAGAAAAGTAGAATACTTTGCAAATCCATGGAACCCTTTGCAAAGTGGGCACTATTTCCAATGTCTGCTAATGGACTTCTGAATTGCTGCTGCATTGGGCAGCTGTCAATGCACTTTTATTTTGTCTGGCTTATCACTTTGTCTGCTTCATTACTTGTACATTATAATCATAAAAGATTTGCTCAAGTTCAGGGGAAAAGATTGGAATAAAGCTTTCTAAGTAATTAAAATAAGCCTTGAATTTAAACATAAACCAAGGATATTAATTAAGACAGATAGATAGGCCATACTTGCCATACTACAATAGTAGACAAGGTGACTACCACCAAGGTGGTAAGATGATGTTTAACAACACTTCCTTCGACAAACCGCCTCCCCACATGCTGTTGACTTTTCTTTGGGCAAAACAGTTTCTAATCACCCCCTTTGTTGTAACTTTGCAGAGATAAGGGCCAGAGGAAAATGCCAATTCCTGCTATTTGTGAGGTTGCGTCTCCTATTCCCTGTGTGTTTGTCATCACATCATTAGGGCTCAGCCGACTGCTAATTACTTGTTTTAAGAAGCCGGCTGATTAGAATGTTCGTTTACATTGTGTTCAATACAGCACGGTGAAGCCTCACCATGAGTGTTGAAAATCACTTCCTCCTCTCATTTTGCCTCATAAAAGCGAAACAAAGAAGGAGTTTGGAAACAGCGAAAGATGGGCGGACGAAGGCTCTGCGGGGGAAGTTTCACCGTGTTTTTCAAAACACTGTCTTAACAATGTCAACGCACAAATATTGGACTTTTCATGCTATTGTTCTGCATTGTTTGAATCGTATGCTGTTATTTAAAAATATGTGGTTAAACATAATGCACATTATATTATTTGCAATATAGACATCATATGTCTTCTTTGACATACATGATTTCTCTCTTCAAAATGTATAATTTACAAGAAATACAAATGTAGGTTATAAAAAAATATTTACATTTACATTACATTACATTTACAGTATATTTCTGCATATATATAAAAATAGCGTTGTAGCAGGTGCTTATCAGGGCTCACATTTATGTAGCTAAGAGCAAACAGAGTACTCCAGAGATGCTAATTTGAATATCTATGCTTTTCAAAGGAGATGTACATATATTGCACTTGCTCTTTAAAAAATGGTGTAGGTAGGGCAGCATTAGAGCATCATGAAACGTTAAGGCATTAAGATTGTATCCATCACATGTCACACAGGCATAGCTTTAATTTATATATGATAGACTGCCACATGACAGTCTTGTTTCTTTTCTTATTTGTCCTGAACGTGCGTTCGGAACGTTGTTTGCATTCACAAACAACACAAAACCAGCTCTACTGGACAATCTTAAAAGGAATCCTTCTAGGATAGCAGTATGGTTTGGGGAAGTCCTACTGCACAAGGACAATGCCACAGCCATTAGACAAGAGCAATTCTGGAATAAATATACGAGGTATGAGAGGAATTCAAAGATAAAAAGAATATTCTTTGCAGAATGTTGTTTTTGAAAACATATACAACGGTAGTGGCAGAATTGGGATGTGCGAGATGTCGCTCTACAAAGTGCGAGAAACCATCTCTAATCTGGCGGCTAGCACAAATACAGATACACGGTGCAACGTACCTGAAGAGTGGTGAAGATACATCAAACATAAAATTTTCTAAATGATCCGGCCATTTTAATCTTTCCATTCCATTCATTACTTTTAAAGATGGACACATGATGGATACATCATTCATTTCATTCATAATAAAACAATTCTGAAAATGTGTCTCACTTTGACTTTATATCAAATGATGACCCGTCTCAATGTAAAGCACAGCACTAGGCATCAGTGCTTCAGTCCCAGCTCTCCTGGGTTGCCTAGTTTGTCATCACATCGCTGTCTCCAGACAACCCAGTGCCTCATTGGAAATCACCCCTGCTTTGAAAGTCCTGACCCTTGTTTGCCCAGCTAGTGTGTGTGTGTGTGTGTGTGTGTGTGTGTGTGTGTGTGTGTGTGTGTGTGTGTGTGTGTGTGTGTGTGT
>OMKX01000476.1:0-11647 GCA_900302425.1 Brosme brosme
CAAGAAGAAGCCCGAGAGCTGACAACACCAGTATCGTCGTATCACTAGCCATCGTTTAATTTGATTTTTCCGTTCAGCGAGTAGTTACAACAACAATCCTTCAACAATGACTGATAACAGCGTGCTCTGTGTTTTGGTCTCGAAAGATGAGCGCCGCCTGCTCATCTCGCGAGATATTACATCTCGCGCAAGCGCAGAATGTACGGTCAAGTCGGTAGTCGGCTCGGTGTGTTCTTCGCACTTTTTTGACCGCGTCGGGGAGACTGGAGCCGAGTGAGTCGGTCGACTCCATTTTCTGCCGACGATCGGCCGTCGGGCCGGTGTGTCTGCGCCTTAAGAGTTGGGTATTGCACAGTATTTCTGTGAATCATTATTTTGAGCCACACAGCTCAGTTAAAAAAGCAGCTAATGGAAACATGAATTGTTACCATGGTGAAGAACCTAGTGATGAGAGGTGCAATCATTTCCTTAATGCTGACAACGTGCTGTTTAATTAACCTTGACCCTGCCCATTGTACCGACACAATGACATCCACAACATACATCTCTGATAAATGGTATCCCAACACGTTTCATCAGCATTCCTCAATTCTAAGTACATTGAACACAATTCTTAATGTATTGTATTCTATTTAAATACAGTTCTCCTGTTTTTACTTATTTAAGACATTTTATAAAACATCAAAATGAAATGTGTTAGTTTGTTAGGTCTAGATCTGTCATGGCATATTGAACATTGAAAACTCTTAACTCTTCTGTCTTAGTCTTGCACTCTCTAACTACCTCCCTCCCATCTGGCTAATCGTGAAACATGCACCAGAATTTTCACATCACATTGAAGGCTGGTTTTGTGACTGGATAGGCTTTATTAGTAGTGTAATGTGTTCTGATGAATTGCAGTACTTATCAGTAGTAATCATTGTTGCTGGTATTAATCCCCCATCAATTAATGCACATCCAAAACTGGTATGATTTGGGGATTTTTTTTATGAAGGGAAAACTACACATAAGACATCTGCTTGGAGTAAACTTTTAGAGTATTTTGTGTAAATTAAGCATCTGTCAATAAGGGAAATACTGAACTGCAGATGGTATTTTTCTAAATATTAGGCCTACTTCCTGATTATTCACGCAGTACATGAACAATGAATAGGATTTGAAGAGTCCCCCAAATACAGTCCCCAGAACATAAATCCCTGCCCTCTCATTGGACGACCAAAGGGCAAGCATGGAGTCCTGTATGAAACGCAAGGCAACAGTGAGCAGCATGAAGAGGTTGTTTTGCACTCGGAATGAATTGCATACAACTAAATGGTAAGTATTGAAACTAGTCAATTCATATGTTGTTGTAATATGCTACAGTAATTACAGCACATTAATGCCACTAAGATTTTAGCGGCATTAATGTTTGACTCCCCAGCTCCCCAGTTCGATTCCCAATGTCCACAGTATGCCTGCAGGCATCGTTGAGCTAAGATGGCCGAAACGCGACCTGCTCCTTAATGAAGCGTCTGAAGTCTGTTTAGGTCACTTTGGATAAAGGTGCCAAATGACAAGGAGGTTAAAAAAAAAAATGTTTCAATGTCTTAGTGAGAGACAGGAAATGTAGTCGCATTCAGCACTAATCAAAAAGGACCAGGAATTATTTTGCACATTATTTTTCAAACTTTTTAAAGTCAAGTTAATGTTAATATACATGATTGTTTAAATGTGTTGTCTTGGAGTCCTGTAAATGAAAACTTGCATTTTCTGAATATTAAAAACGTTCCTCTCTTCTGTGGTGTTTGACTCTTCTGTGCATCACTTAAACACGATTCTTCTCACTGAAAAGGTGTCCATCTTGTCTTCTGTTTTTGTATTGCGAAAGGAAATTATAATAAGGAAAAACTTATTATTGCTTTTTAACTTGGCTAATATATATAAAATGTATCCTGTATAGTTTGTCCATTATTATGGTAAAATCTGATTGCCTATACACACTACAGAGCAGAGTGTAAAGTCTTACTCATTAATTGTTCTCTTAAAGAGTCATGTTTTTTTCTAATGGGAAAAAAAAAAACATGCACATGAGCAGATGAAGAGCATGGCTTGTGATGAGTGTTGGTTGTTAGTCAGGGTAGTGAGCTTTGAACTCTTCCGGTACATTGCTGTCCAGTTTACAAATGACCTTGTAGATGGGCTTCTTCCACGAGGGATCGCTGTCTTTCCCCAGGGAAACGGCCACGTAGAACTCTCTCAGCGTGATCTCTGCCACCTCAAGAAATCTCTCGGGGACCTGTTCACAAAACATGGAATAAACACAAAATATACGACTTCATGCACCTGTGAATAAGTGACTTCCCTTTCGTAAATAAGTGGTGTGTGTCTGTGTGTTTTGGATGTGTATTGTAGTAGGCCTGTATCCATACCGGTAAGTTGGAGAAAAATGAGTGAATTTAACCGTTTCTTTTTCAGATCCCTAATGTTTAAACTTATAGCATGTTATTGGTTCATCAGGTTGTTTGTATCACAACGGGATCTACACATTCTTCCATGTAATGTCGTGTCACATTTCCACTGTCCACTGGTTAGAGCTAGTAGACCTTACAGCTTAACTTTAGTGGGCCAGATTTAAATTAGCTTGAGCAGTCTTCATTTTTAATGTTGAAAGTAGGTCTAATCTGAGCAGGGTGCTCTGGTCAAAATGGATAGCTAACTAAAGCTGAACAATAAGAAAATGTCAACTTACGACACAGCTGTAGCTTTATAGACGGTGCATGGATGGAAAAAAAATTATACCATAGTGCCATGCATTTCATTAATTACCTCACCGTAATGTCACCACTAGAAATAAACTCAAATTGACGCACTCCGTCTCCAAAATCATAGGTCTCCCCTACCGCAGACCTGTCAGCTATCATTGACTCACCCCTCATCCATCCAGCCACAGATATGTTTAGGCATTCATCTGTAAAAAAGAAAAAGCCCATTTTGGGAAGAGCTTTGTGCCCTCCGCCATCACTGCCCTCCACATACCCACGGCCGGCTGTCTCATGGGCTGTTTGTGTTTGTGCTGCTGTGTTTTTCTTTTGTAATTAATGTTGTATGTGATGTACACAAGTGGCTATGAATTTCCTCTCTGGAGGACCATACAACTGAATCTAATTTAATCCAAATAATTGAATCCAGTGTTAAACTACATGTAGTCACCTCTACAGTGATGGTACAACACTAACAAAGAGAACAATCGGTTCTGGAACTTCAGTGTATTTTTAGTGGCTTGTCCTATCCATTCCCTGTCAAACTACATTAGGGCTTCGCCTTTAATCTATTATGCATCAGCGGGCTCCTTGATGGCCTGATTATCATGGCTGTAATCACCAAACTCATGTATTGTTGTGCAGTATTTTACCATAGTTTTCTGTAAGGAGAGCAAGTAATGACAGATCCATGTACAGGCCCGGCCAGACCCAAAGGTCAAGAGGTCACGATTCAAATGCAATGTTATAGTGTTGTGTGTGTGTGTGTGTGTGTGATTTAAGAATCACACACACACACAATACACACCATCAATTTGACCCAGAGCCCTAACCACCCATGTTCTGTCAATACATCCGAGAGCGACTGAAGCAGGTGACATTTTTGGCTTGCTCTTGCTGGCGAATGTAATGTCTCCTACATATCCATTGGGAAACGCGCATCTCTTTCAATATGCTCTTTCTGTCATCCTGTGTCTCTACATAAAGGATGCATTCAATTGCAAGCATTTTGCATTATTCATGAAGATGTCCCTAATTATGGGAGTGTTGTAGACTGGGTGATTCTGTGTAGGTTTCTCAGGAACCCAGTTGAAACAAAATGTTACTAATCCAGCCGTGAACTTAAGATCATAAATTATTCATCACAAATACTAAAGCTTGAATGAAATAAAGTATAAAACTGTTTATGCTATGGATCATCTTGGTCGGCCTGTCTGCAATGTCCTTAATAATTAGCAACAACAAAGAAAAATAGATATTGTTCTTCAACTAATATCTTCTGTTAAAAGACAAGACTTTTGTCTTTTAACAAGTTTACTGAAATGCTGTTGACCCCAAAAATGACTCCGCAATGACTCTGATTGCACAAAGATTGATGGGTCGACCATTATGTGAACGTTATTGGGTTTTTGAGACGATACAATAATGTACTGTATATAAAAACTCCCGTGACATTAACATATGCCAAATAGAAAGCTAGAAAGCATATAAACAACACAATGTTCAGAAGTGTATCGCGACGTTCCACAGGAGGATTTATATGGGCTCAGCCCCTCCCCACTTTCACCCACATTTAAAGTGCAGCGACAATCCCTCACAGATGGAGAGTTCAGCAGAGGTAACATTGGGCTGACTAACATGGTTGGATTTGCCAGCCCTTTAGGCAGGAAATTAAGGTTGCTGGGGAGTAAATAACATTTCAGATTCTCATTTCAGGAACACTCATCCGTCATGCGAGTGCAGTAAAAAAAAAAGGCATTTTAAGTGAGTTATGTAGAAACATGCCGTGACCATGATAATCAATCAACTTTAAAAACTTGTTAACTATTTCGCTGAACGCTTTATTTTTGTTATCGGCTTGTTATGGATTTAGAGACATGATAACCTTGTTGGTAGGTCATCCCAAGCCAGCCCAGCTCTCTGCTAGGGATCCCTACAGAACAGCCCACAGTTCCCTCTCAACAGAGATGAGGACATCTAATCTAAATCGAATCAACCTGTAGGCTATAACCAAATGTTATTTTTTTTGATATAAACTAAAGTTTGTTCAAATTGAGACCAGATCATTATAGTAAGGCTCAGCAATTATAAATTAATACACTATGCAAAATAACATGAACAAAACTCTGCCTAAAAATGTAAAGATACATTTTTTCACCTCTCTGATGAGACTAAATGCTTTTCTTTTTTATCCTGTGTTCTGTGTTACAATTGTGTTCACACAAAAACATCTTTCCTCCGGGACCTAACGTTTAAAACTGTGGCACAAGTAATAATGTAAACTCATCAAATACAACAAATTGACCATAACCCAGCTACACGCGGATTCACTTGGAACAAATGAACAGAAAACTTGTTTATAAACGACTAGCCTTGTGTATAGCTATAAACAGAGTTAGGAAAAGGGACCAAAGATACACGAAAGGGACCCATTGTCTCATAATCCGCCTATGGTTCTGATATTTCCACACACACACACACACACACCCCTCCCTTCTAGCACTGTGTCTCACCTGGAAATCACTGGCCTTGTTGTAGTGCATGTTGAGGGTCCTGAACAGCTCTGATTCTCTCCCCACAGTCAGAGCCCCGGCGTGGGCCACTCCCTGGGCCACAGCATGGCGGGCCTGCTTCTCCATCTGGATGTAGTAGAACTCCCGGAAGTTGCTGAACCACTTGATGAGCTGGGAGGTGATGCAGCGGGTGAACTGGGCCGAGACGGAGAGAGAGAGTAAGCCACACACACTTGGTAAGGTGAGTGGGTCAGGATATGGGTAATAGTCAATTATTTAATAAAGAGAAACTGTAAAATGTGTAATGTCTGCACCGCAACCAGATCTACTATCTTATCGTTAAGTCCAAACAATATTATTGTATATATATTTGAATCGTATTTGGCAGTGATTATCAACTTTGTTTTCAATGTGAATGCTAATAAAGTATGTTTTGAATAAATATTTTGTCTTTCGTGTACAACTTAATAACTATAATTTATTAGCATTATTTTATTATAGCCACCTGAAGGAAACATTCTTTGCATCGGACCTATATTGACCAAGTATATTAAATATACTTAATATATGTAATTATAAGTAATAATGCTGAAAACATCATCGGGTCATGAGCTTTTGACAAGACGGCAGGCAGAATCCTTCTCGTTCGGGTATGCATAACTTAACATCCCCTTTCGGGGTCTAGTTCGGCATTCATTATCATGCGATCATACCACTTGTTCAACATCAAAGCTCACCTGCACATCGTGGAAGAAGGTTTTGAGCACCAGGGAGCTGGGGTAGCGAGTGTAGAAGAACATGAGTTTGGCCTTCTTCAGGTGGCTGGTGGTCAGACCGTCCTGACAGCATTAAGGAGTCACGCTCGCCAGAGAAGGGTCAAACTAGTGTACCAAGGCAATGGGCTGTCCAAACACCACCCTAGCTACACAAAAACAGCATTTTAAAGTAATGTCAGAAAAACTACAGCAGTTTATCCTTTTGAAAACTACAGCATTGTATTTATTTAAGAAATGTCAATTTGTAAAACATATTTTTTACAATCAATAAGTTTACCCATCCCCATACTCCATCCTGATAAAGACGTATTTATTCTCGATCAGGTCATGAACCCGTTCGGGTGAGGCAGTGACTGAAAGGATACATTGAGGGAGAACAAGTTGCTCATCAGCATGCTCTGAGGCCCGTCAGACCTGGCCTGGACGTCCAGAGGGACACACAGGCCTCCCAGGAGCCCGGGGTCCACCGCAAAGTGACAAGCGCTTTGTGCCCCTCTGACGGAGCGAGAGTTGACCTTGCACCTCACTTTACTCCCCGGGGTGCAGGCCACACTGAGCGCCTCCTGCTTCAGTCCTTCGCAGGTGTTCTTAGCGCGCCTGACTGGATCCATGGCACCGCCCTTCATGCCTTCTGAGCCCTGGGGTTCAGAGCGCAGTTCCGTGCGATGGCATGAGGGGAACTCGGGTTTCCCGTGGTTCTGCTGCGGAGGTCTGTATAGGGCGTTGGCTCTGAGCTGCGGGGACCTCTGGACAACCAGAGAGAGGGCTTCAGTTTGAACCTCAGGGAGCGTTGAACCACAGACCTTCTCACCGTATGGAGACGTCCTGGGTGGCGTACCCTGACGGGAACGATGAAGGGGGGACTGATGAGGAAGGTCGGTCGCCGCGCTCCTCTCCATGAAGACGGCGGGGGGGGGCTCCAGGAGAGGCATGCTCTTGAAGATGGAGTCGACACTCATGCTCACGGCTCGAGACAGCTCGTACTTCAGAATGTCGGCCATCAGCACGTTCACCATGTCCGGCGTCCGTTGTGGGCTGCCCGCTGTCGGAACCCTCACCTTTTTCCTCCCGCACGCTTTTCTGTTTAAAGGGATGTCAAAACCGTCACCGCAGTTTGGGTCGGCGAAGATGTCGTAGTTGTCTTTGCTTGGCGAATTACTACTGAAGCTGTGAGTCTCCTCTGACGGGGTTTCCGCCTTTTGCTGGTCAGAATCCCTTTCCCAGTCCTCAGGGGGTAATCCTCCTGAATTCCTGAATTTCAGGAGTGGTTGGCACTTCCTGTTCTGAAGTCGGTTCTTTATTGCCAGGTCCTCAGAGTTCCAACAACCTGCAACGCCACTCCTGCCAACTCTCTGTGCCTGGATGCCGTCTGGGGGCCACTCCCGGGGCCCCTTGTCCTCCTGCCCGTCCTCGGTGGCCCCATCTATGTTTGGCTCCTGAGAGGAAGAGAAAGCAGATCCGGCCATGTCTCTGATGATGTTTTCCACCCTGGCTCGCTTGGCGTGGCGGGCGGTCCTCACGGGCCAGTCTTTGGCTCCACACAGGGTCCTCGTCGGAGACAGCAGGGGAGGGGGACCGGACAACAGGTGAAGGGCGTCGCGGCCCTGGGGTGCCGGGTCAGCTCCGTCCAGCTCTGTTCTGCTGGAGCCCATCGTATAGGTAGAACCGAGTGTCTCGTCTTTATTCAGGAGAATGGCTATGTCGAGTCCGTCTGTGATCGTGCACAGAGCACACGAGTCATGCTTTAGCGGCTTGAGATGCTCCGGGCTTCGGGGTTCAAGGTACGTGTTGCTAGAGGCGTACATCTTCCCGGCCAAAGGAAACGCTTTGGTTTGGTTTGGTTTAATTGGTAAATGGAGGAGTGAAAAGAGAAAAACTGAATGGTGACGTCATTTGTTAAAACTATCATAATTTTGAGGGAGAGTTACAATGAAATCGGTCAAATCAAAAATAAGTTAGGATTTAATTAAATATAGAAAATAGTATTTTGTTTCCTGTAATCTTGTGGGTTAAATAATAATTATAAAACAAAATTGCATCCTAGATGAAAGACAAAAGTTTTACCTTTTATTCTCTGCAAATATCACTTCTAAAAGCTTAATTTTTGAATTCTTGCTTTACATTTCTACCAAGCTACTATAGTTTCAATAAGCCCACACATCCCGCTAAAAAGAGAATGATTAAGTATTTTTAATTAATTATTTTTAATAACATTTTCCACAGATTCAACTAAACAAATGTAGTTACCTACCTGTTGCATTTCTCTGCGCAGTCTCCTCTCAATGTCGAATTATTGGTTGGAGGAGAGAGGATGCGGGGAGTATTTCTAATGACCTGTGTAACGTAACACATGGGGGCGTGGTCACATTGGATTACCTATCCGGGATACATCGATTTTTATGATCCACATCTTTGAATGTAAATTAATAGTGTGGATTTCATTATTATCGATTAAGGACGATTAAGATATTCTTTAAACACCCATCCAATCATTTATGTAATTGTGCACTTTCCATTTTCATTTGCAGGATGACGATTACTTGTTTAGTAGCCTAAACCATACGGGAGTAAATGTCTCCACCTAGTGGATCATTGCAGTAGCGCGTAACATCTGTGGGTCTGCAGTGGCTGCCCTAGGGTTGGGTAGTGTCAGAGAACTTGGGAGTGTGCAGTCGCTGTTTGACCACTAACAATCTGTCACAGAGCTGCTATAACAATGTTGTCCCGTTCCCGGTGTGCTTCCCGGACCCTCGGCCGCTCTGTGTCCCTGCTGATCCGCCAGGTAGGGCACAAATATCCCGCTAAACGCCCTTGTCTGGTGACCTGTATAGTTATAGTTAAGTTAGCCGCTGCTACTTTCCTTGATTTAAAACAAGGCCACGGTTTCAAAGGGAAGTCTAACACGTATGTGACAAACTGGCGTTTTATCTTGAGCACTTTATCTCTCATGGTCATCTACAAAACGCCGTATTATTTGAAAAAGGTGCCGTCTTTTTCACACGGCTAGTCTACCTGCTAACGAACGCTAGCATCAGGAAGCGTGTGGTCAGGTCAAACCAGGCAATGTGTGTGTCATCAATGACACACTGATACAACTCACTTGAATTGCATTATAATGTTGTGTTAAGTCATGACTACAAAGTGTAGGTTATTCTTTTCCCGTATAGTAGCCTTTAAACTGAAAGCTGAGCTGACAACCAGAAATAGCCCAGGTCAAGTGTATGTTAGGAGCTATGGTCCACTGTGTCGCAAGTCCAGCTGTCACCACGAAGCTCCCGACTGCGCATGCCTGTAATATGTACATAATATATACAATAACCTTGCATATGTATGCGTTCTTCAGCCATGTTTGTTTGTTAGACGACGTGAAATGTTAGCAGACTGGATTAACGGGTTTACTTTCCACAAACCCGTTGTTCATCACAATGAATCATCCTTCATCAATTATCTCTGCTAACTAATTTACTGGTTTTAGTCACTGTAGTTTTATCAACAGGAAAACAATATTTTGTAAATAATAAATATTTTAAAAAGTTAGTTGAATATACAGTATATATATATATATATATAGTAATAATAATGTATATATTATATAATACAAAAAGTTAATTTGCCAATTTAAAAGGAAATATAGGCCCGTGCTATGGGTCAAACATTTACCCATGGATTAGTGCTGTATTTCCATCAGCCTACTTGTCTGTCATAAGGAAATCTAGCCCATTTGTTTTAATGGTCATGGAATTCAAAACTGATGAATTCATAAAGCTTTAATGAATAGCCTTGAACTGCTTAGGTTATTAAGATTGCCTCAAATGGCCCCAGTTTAAAAATAAGTACCTTTTTCATTTTGGAAAAAATAATGGAGTATGCTTTTCTACTTTCTTTCCAGGGCAATAATAATGTTCTGGTCCGGCAAAGTTCATCTGGTGAGTGGCCTTTCAAAGTGCTCTTGTGGGACTTCAGTTACCGTTGAGTCTCCTCCATTGGAGTAATTTAACATCCAAGACTACTCCTTTTGTTTTCCTCCAAATACCCAAAGCCTTTACACGGGTCATCAAGAATGGGAAAATGGCCGCCAAGTAGACGCCAAAGTGCCTCCGGGCCTCAGCGAGTGTTTAAGCACACTTTGTACCGAACCAACACACGTGTGTGTGTCACGGCCCTCTCGAACAAGCCTCGGCAGCGGCTACGCATTTTATCGGCCGAGCTAATGACGGCTTGTTTTCTCTCATCATTGTGCGTGTACGTGCGTGTTTTGTTCTTTGTGCTCTGTTTCATGTCTTCTTTATTCCTCAAGGCCTCTCTGTCTGCAGTCGGATGGTTTACAGGAATACTCTGTCCGCGTAAGTGCTCTCATGCATTCAAACGCAGTGCTGGGTGCATTGTCCGCATGCATGCTTGACAAACCCTAGGCCTGATCTCAGACCAGTTATGCAAAACGTACAGGTTGTTGTTGTTAGACGTCGGTTATCTGTTCCGGTGCTGCTCTCACCGTGTAATTGTGCATGTTAAATAAAGCAAGAGATGTAGATTGAAATATTCAGCCCTGTGGGTTTGCCTAGTTAATGTGAGTAGTTGTTTATCTTATGTCGTGTCTTTGTGATTGTGTAGTTCATGTGTGTTTTGGCTTTCTTATGTTATAGTAGTTTATCTGGTGTTCTGTCTTTGTGACTGTGTAGTTCATGGGTGTTTTGGCTTGCTTATGTTATAGTAGTTGTTTATCTTACGTTGTGTCTTTGTGATTGTGTAGTTCATTGGCGTTTTGGCTTGCTTATGCTTTAGTAGTTGTACATCTTCCTCATGTTGTGTCTTTGTGATTGTGTAGTTCCTGTGTGTTTACCTTGTTCATGTTACAGATGTCCATCTTCGTCAGCCGGTGTCTTCCACACAAGATACTTCCAGACGTCAGCCAATCACAGTAAGCCCTGACCCTCAAGCCACCGCTTTCTGCTTCATCCACCCAAGGTTGTTTTGTTTTGCTCTATATTTTACTACTCTATTACATCTTGTGTTGTTTTTTCCTTGCAGGGGATGAGCTGCTCATTGTGAAGACCCCTGCCTTTGCTGAATCGGTCACAGAAGGGGACGTCAGGTGGGAGAAAGGTTGGTACATTCATAAGTGAACACACACATTGCCTTTGCACCAGTTTAGCATGTGTCAGCCATTGTGATAAGCAACCTTCCCAGCTGTTCACACAGTTTAGCTTCTGCACAATTG
Organism: Brosme brosme; assembly: GCA_900302425.1. Lineage (NCBI taxonomy): Eukaryota > Metazoa > Chordata > Actinopteri > Gadiformes > Lotidae > Brosme > Brosme brosme. The sequence continues at coordinate 11,246 of OMKX01000476.1, forward strand.
AGCGACTGTATTAGAAAAATATGTGCTGGCCAACATTGTGGCTAAATATTGTATCCAATATATACTGGAAGTTAACTAGTGCTGATGACAACTACTGCAATACCAAAAGTAAATTACTTGTTCAATAATACAAATTAATGGATAAAAAGGATTTTATTTATTTATTCATTATTATTATTTATTATACACTCATTAACTGTTTCTTTCAGCCGTCGGTGACTTTGTAGCTGAAGATGAGGTGGTGTGTGAAATCGAGACTGACAAGGTATCAACTGGCCTCTTACAAAGCACGTCACAACATTTAAACATTACATTTAAGTAAATGAAAGAAACGGCCATACAGCGATAGTCCTCTAATTGTTTGTTGTCTGTTTGTTGTTGTTGTTGTTTCCACCAGACCTC
>OMKX01000477.1:0-13476 GCA_900302425.1 Brosme brosme
CAGGGGCTCATTTTAATCATCATAATCCAATCTACTTAATTTTTTTATAGCGTCTATAAAAAGATAGCATTGATAGAAGAGCATGATAACAAAGCTAACCGGCGGATAATGTTCTTTAATGTTTGTGGTTTCAGACAAAGCGGAGCTCCCCGTGCGTCCTCCCGTCGCTATCCTTCCCCTGGGCACCGGGAACGACCTGGCCCGCTGCCTCCGCTGGGGAGGAGGTACGGAGGGAGCCCTCACCTGGTCCCTACCGCGTGTATTAACATAGTGTCGTGGCTCCTTCAAAAACAACAGGGCCTTTCGTTCCCATTGTATTCCAAACATCCAATCCTTTGTGGTCAGTTGTTCATTTTCTACCACGCAAGATACAGTTGGCCACTCAGTCAGACTCTCATGCTGTCAATGAAGTGGCTTGATTTATGCCGAGCTAGTGTGGTCCAAAAAATTGATGAACCAAGTGGCTTTTTAGTAGACAATCGAGTGGTGGTGGGACATATAACCTCTGCGTAAAACAGGCCAACAAACCAACCGCTGAACAACACAATGGTTACCGCCCCATTGCCTAGTGTCCCTTGATATAATGTCCGTTTTTTGGGGTGAACTCTCGCTCCAGGGTACGACGGGTCGGATCTGCGCGACGTCATGAAGGACATCGCGGGCAGCGTGTTGGCGCCGATGGACCGCTGGAGCTTTCAGGTCATCCCAGACGACCCCCAGGAGGTGGGAGACCCCGTGCCGTACCCGATCATAAACAACTACTTCTCCATCGGAGTGGTGAGTTAAAACAACACTGAGTTGAGTTGTGAGTTCAAATGTACGATATGGACCTACTCACCTTTCACGTCTGTGCTTACACTTCCCGTGTGCCAATGCAAGGATGCCTCCATCGCTCACCGCTTCCACTCTATGAGAGAGAAGCATCCTCAGAAGTTCGGCAGCAGGTGAGGTGACACTCGTCATGAATTCATTGCTGGTTCTTCCTGATTCCCTCAGAAACCACCTGAAGAGTTGGGAGTTTCATGCGTTTTCTTTGTTGTCCCTGAAGGGTGAAGAACAAACTGTGGTACTTTGAGTTTGCCACATCCGAGACAATATCTGCATCTTGCAAGAATCTGAAAGATTGTCTAACCATTGAGGTAAATGATTTATTCTCAAGCGACCATTAATGGTCTATTTATTCTCCGTAATCACTTTCCTTGGGTTTACATCTTCATGCTGATCGTCTTCTTTATGTCTCTCTCTCTCTCTCTCTCCATCTCTCCATCTCTCTCTCCCTCCCCTCCCTCCCTCGACCAGTGCTGTGGCGTGCCATTGGACCTCAGCTCCTTGTCTCTGGAGGGCATAGCGGTGGTCAACATACCCAGCATGCACGGCGGCTCCAACCTCTGGGGCGAGTCGAGGAAGGCGGACAGATCCAGCGCCGCGTCTGACAAATCTGCGGAGGTCATCACCGACCGGGAGCTCCTCAAAACACGCTCTCAAGGTGGGCCCCGTCCCTCACGGCGCCGTCCTCCTATCGGTCCCTCACGTCCAAATAACCGCGACGCAGCCGTTCCTGTGGGCGTTTGCTCATGGGTCTACAGCTTGAGTGAAGCTTCTTCTCTCTCTCATATGTTTCATGTTTGGTTGCCCTGAAGACATGAGTGATAAGCGTTTGGAGGTGGTGGGGCTGGAGGGAGCCATGGAGATGGGTCAGATCTACACAGGGCTGAAGAGCGCCGGGTTGAGGCTGGCGCAGACCCCTCAGATCACCATCAGGTTGAGTATCTTAGGACTCACTACCTAAACTGAATGGATACGTGGTGGTGGGGTTGGATGAACGGAATCGTTTCTAATTGTTTCCCTTTTCTTCTCATTGCTAGGACACTCAAACCCCTTCCCATGCAGATTGATGGGGAACCCTGGATGCAGCCTCTCTGTACTGTATGTATTATTATTATTATTGGAATATTAGTATTATCATTATTAATATATAACTTAAAGTCAGCATCGAGAGAACTGAACGTCTAATGTTTTAGATGGTGGAAAGGTGGAAATGGATTTATTTTGTACTCACAGCATTTTATGCTATCCAAACCCCATGTTTACTACCATGTTTTCCATTGGGTTAAGTTTAATTTACTGCCTGAAGCTGGGCTCTTTTTCCAGGATAGCCTACATTTAACAGAACCAGTTGCTATTAACTTTATTATAAATATCTGTATAGAATCATCCAGTAGAGTAGGCCAATTTACATTTATCTGTTTATTTTATATTTATATTGTTGTCAATAGTATTAATACAATATTAATACAATATTAACTGTTGGGAGTTAACCTCTTTTTTATGTATTCATCATAGATCCACATTACTCACAAGAACCAAGCTAACATGCTCATGGCTCCACCATCAAAACGGTCCGGCTTCTTCCACCTCAAGTAGAGATTCCCTGCTTGTGCTGTAAATCTTCCTACTGTCATTCAACGGACAAAAAGTGCAAATCACGTAGACAAATATGTATAGGGATAGGCTTAATATTACGTATATTTATATTTCATCTTTGCTTGCACCACAACTCTCAATTTATTCTCAACTGCTTAGTGTAAATGTGTTTCCTTTTGCAATGAATGTATATTCTTAATACTGAATGCTTATTATTATTTTAATAACTATTATTGTTGTCCTTATTATTTTTTACCCGTCGAGGTACATGTGTTTTAAGCAAGCACTGAGATCAGAGTTAAAGTTAAGGTTAAAGGTACAATATGTAACATTGACACATAGTGGTTAGAATGGGTACTGCAGTCCAAATTCCCAATATTGGAGTTGTCTCCGCCCGCCCCTTCCTCCCCAGACTTGAAGCTCACACGGGATGCCAGGTTTATCACCCTGACCGAACACGAGCACAAGACGAGCGCCGAGTGCATCGTTATATTTTTAGATGAGCACAATTATTATTTTTTGACAATGACAAGCGACAAGGAGTCCAACGCTGTAAATGTATCAGCTAATGTATACGTTTGCAATTTATTTATTGTTGCAAATTATAAACCATATTATATACCACATTCTTTATAACTCTATCAATGTAAGCTACATGCATGGCTGGCTAGGTTTAGAGTCACACAGATATAATAAGCTAATGTTAGCTGAAGCGCAATGTTTCCCTTCTCCAACTCAATGTTCGCCAACTCTGCAGCCATGTTGAAATCATTCTTGGCTATAAGCTGTCTCCATCTTTCAAATGCGACTCCAGTATTCACCCGTGTTTAGGCACGGCTCTGGTTGTCTTTTTAGGTTGGGTAGAATCTAGTATAATCTCAGTTGATCCAGTTTGTGTGCTTGCTTCAATGGCTGCAGCACGCTGTGTTTGTTTGCCAATTTGTTTCATATCTGGCAACCTGGAGTGTCGGGATGGTCAGTGGGCGGAGTCAACTGGGAGAAAGGTGGGTCACAGGGCAAAACAAAAACACGTGTTCTGACCCGGAAATGAAATTTAAAGGAGAACATGACTGTAGCGTTGTAGTAGAAGATTGTCGGAGAACCCAGTATTTTGACTTTGCTCTGATTACATATTGTTGTCATTTTATGATTTGGTACAGTAAATTAGTAATTTACTCCTTCAACTCATGTCTCAAGCTGGACACCCTGACGTCCACTGGCATCTTTAGTATTTCCTGTTTTATATACAGCCGGCATGTACATGCTTATTACTTTAAAGCCATATTGCTATTCATCATTTTTATTATCATAGTTGTTTTTGTGGCTTTCCTGTGCTAAATCTTATTACGTTTATTCAATTTCTTTGTTTCTTTTATTTGTGTTTGTTAGTCACAGCCATCCCATTTTATTCTTTCTTTTATCACATCTGTTTTAGAGGTAGAGGAGGAAAGTGTTTATGTTGCTGTTTTAACTGTTGTAAGAGAACCAAGATTAACTTTGTTCAACGTGACCGAATGTTGTTATGTGTTGTGCGCTTAATAACCGACTGAACAGATTGAGATCTGCAGGGATTGGGTGAAGAGCTGTGTTGCTGCCAATGCTTTTTCCTTGATTCATAGGCCTAAAATCCTTGATCTATTTATTATACATTTTCTTCAGTAGAAAATGCACAATTAATCAAAGAAATATATCTTCTCTGACCTTACTGTTTTTGTTTTTGTTTTTTCACTTTCTTTCTCTTGGTCTGCGTTATTTTTGTGTTCGTGAAGTGTGTTTAATCAAGGTTTGTGGATCCTTTTTGCTGTATGTCAGTATGTGTGTTGCCTCCTGTGTAACATGTTTCCATAGACACACACATGTGTCTGCTTGTGAAAATACAAAATGGGAAATTGAAGGAAAGCAGTCCGGGGGCAGCAGCCGGGGCTGTCCGCAGCTAGTCGTAAAGTGACCAGGGTAATGTAAACAAAGCTTAGTTACAGATCATTCTCTCCTAGGCGGTGGAGGCTAAGCATGGCTCATGAGGAAAGCTTAGAAAAAAATCAACAACGATATAATTTACTGCGGGCTGGCCCATGTGCCCGTCTCGAGGACATAGCTGGCACCCTGGGCGCATTAGCGGCGCTCCTCGCGCTAAGGGGATAGACTTGAGGCCTACCTGACACTTACGAGACCATCTAACTTTCCTCGATCCTAAAAAAGAAATCAGAAGGCAGGTGGTTGGTCTTTTGGGCCCCCAACGGAGCCTTCAAGGCAGCGCTGCATGGAAGGCACTCCCCGCCCCCAACCGTTTCAGCCAGGCACAACACTGGCACACACACAATTAGGGTTATAGTTAGGGTTAGGGATAGGGTTGGGCTGCCTTGAAGGCTCCGTTGGGGGCCTAAAACACCAGCGAGCCAAAGGGCAGGTCCCGGGGGGTGGGTTCTGGCGGGGGTGAAGTGATTTGCAGTGTAGTCTTTTTCTGCTGCTGTGAGAATGAGATAACTTAATTGGTATACGGTTATTTTATGTTGATATTTTCGCTGACATATGGAAGTCTGCAGCTGTGACTTAAAAACATAATAGTGTGTGTGCTGCCCGGTGACGGTGTTGCACTGATAGGACATTACTCGTGTGCAAATGTAGCCTCTGTGTGCTAAACAGGTGCTCCTGCTTTGCTTTGTTGTCCCTTTCCGTTTTAAAAGTGAATGTTAGATAAATGCAGTCCTTTAACAGTGTTCGGTATTGTAACTATAAATATAAATAAATACATATAAATACATTAATACATTTAAATAAGTGTTGTTTTATAGCTTCTTGTTCAAACTGTATTGCTGATAACGACTTTCAACCCCCATCCCTCACAAGTTCAGATGACTGATGATGCCACAGTAGCCTCTATTTATGAATCCATTCAGCTATTCCATGAAAACTGTTTGCTGTTTTGACACTAGACTACAATGTTGCGAGTATGTACATTAAAAAATGACAGTAAGGGAAATGTTCTGTGTCTGGAAAGTATCCAAACGCAGTTTATTTATAGCCAACAACAGGCAATAATAGTCCCACGTGTCTTACGTTGTCTTTCTAAATGTAGACCATTCAGTCTACCGCCTCTTGCGTCAATGGAATCCCATGCGTGCGTCAATCTGTGTAGGAAACGATGCCATTGGTTTATGATCCGGAAGGTTTCCCCGCCCAGTTGACCATGTATGGAGTAAGACACGCCTTTCGTCGATGCCACCCAAATAAAACACGCTGTATGGCGGTAGGTGTGTGCTCAGAGCAGTTGATAGAGGTGACATTCATGCATCACTCGTGTGGAATAAGTACAAAAAACCCTTCAAAGTCCGGATATTTGTGTAATTATCAGGTCAGTGAAAATATATGTGTGTGCATGCAGGATAGTTCACTTTAGAGTGGCTTGTGATATGCAATATTTTTTTTTTCACTTTTAATGAGGGAAACCCCCTAGTTTAGTTATCTGGCATTATTAAAAACAAAAAACTTTTCCACAGATCACTCATTTTATCTGGAGTGTGTAATCCATTGTACCAGAATTGATTGTTTTTTAAATCTGTGTTGTGTTAGCAAGTATGGTCTAGTTCTGCATGCAAATAAGTGATTCTTATTCCAAACCAACCAGTTTGTTTCTGGTATGTCATTACTATGCGTGTGTGTCCATATAACACAGTAGGTCTACCTCACACTGTTGGAATACATCAGTTATACATATAGCCTACCTTGGAAGAATAGCCTAGGCTACTTTAGAATATTAAAAACTAGCTACAGATGATTAGACAAGGTCATTACCAATCTGAATTCTAAATATATAACTCAAAGGGTGTGAGTGTTAACTCATAACACATTAACAGGCATTGCAATCTTTACAGTTTGACACTCCGACACTCCACCTGGAAATGTTACATACTGGACTCTCTCCCCGCACCCTTCTACTAGCTCACTCCTGCTGGTCAAGGGGTGGGCTGCTATGGTCAAGCTCCCCATAGCATTTAAACCAGTAGTGCAATATCCCTATTCCTCAGAAAGCCTAGCTTTAAACTGCACATTATTTTATTTGCAGTCTGTATTTTGAAAATAAATTGTTGCGTTGAATACTAAAACTATGCTTTTATCAAAATGCACGCATGCAAAATTCAGTTAATAAATATATCTTAAAACAAAGCCTACTTATGACCGTGTTTTAAATAAATTCTGTTTTCTACAGCTATAGCAATGCCCTGTGTGCAAACCCAGATTGGGATCCTGCCCAATGATAGTCTCAGCTCTGAGTTCTTAAACACTGACCTCAGTGCCAAACTGGCAATGGACATCGGTGACCAGAAGGAGCAGCTGTCTGCCTCTTCGTTGCCCAGCATCAACACCTTGGTTGCCGGTGGTTACGTGGGGGAGTTCGATGCCTACTCCTGCAAGGTCACCTCCGCAGCCCCCGGCCCAAGTGTCTCCTTCAGCCCTACGCCGGTGGCTGGCGGCTCCAGCCCTCACCAGAACCTCAAGCTGGATGACTTCCAGGTGTACGGCTGCTACCCAGGGTCCTTTGCGTTCGGCTACCTGGACGAGACGCTGTCCTCGTGTGGCTCGGACTACTACAAGAGCCCGGTCTACGCCGCCGCCGCCTCCCCGTCGACGCCCAGCTACCAGACGCCGGCCACCACCATCTGGGACTCCTTCAGCCCATACTCCTCCGCCCCTTCGTCCGCAGCGGTGGAGAAAGCGGTTCTAGCTCATCAACTCTCCTTTTTCACCTTCAACCCCCCGACAGAGGAGATATCCCTCTTGGGCCAGGGGCAGGACCAGGTCACAGACGACCCATTCTCCCTAGCTTGTCAGCAGTATACGTCCCCTCTCTGCTGCACCCCCATCTCCCCAGACCAAGGGGGTCTAGAAAGCCCTCGGTCCATGGAGGGGAACATCACATCCCCTCAGACCTGCAGCCCGTTGGCAGGCGACGGTCGCTGTGCTGTTTGCGGGGACAACGCATCATGCCAACACTATGGAGTGCGCACATGTGAAGGCTGCAAAGGCTTTTTCAAGGTATGAGGCCTATCACTGTTTATTAATAACAAACAAAGCTACAATTATATCATTATCAATGATCTAACAGTTCATTTGTTTTATCGTCCGACAGCGCACTGTGCAGAAAAACGCTAAATATGTGTGCCTCGCTAACAAAGACTGTCCCGTGGATAAGAGGCGGAGAAACCGATGTCAGTTCTGCCGTTTTCAGAAGTGCCTCAGCGTCGGAATGGTCAAGGAAGGTAATGAAACGTTTAAAACTGTGAGGGCTTTCAGTGACAAGTGTATGATAATGTGAGTCTGTGACCTGTACTGAATAAAAGTAAACCAGGGCATAGGAGTTACGTATGTAATCGTAAAGTTAGTGCCAGTTTTAGAACATGGAAACTGATACAGCAGCTGCTTTTGAACACAGAAGATGCAGTAGTAGCTATAGGAGATCAACATAGGCCATTTAAGTCTAACTTTCCCTGTTCTCTTTCCATCTCCCAGTTGTCCGTACAGACAGCCTCAAAGGACGCCGGGGTCGTCTTCCGTCTAAACCCAAGACGGTTTCAGAAGCTTCTCCCACCAGCCCTCCTGTAAACATCATAGCCTCACTTGTACGGGCACATTTGGACTCAAACCCAACCTTGGGGAAGCTTGACCACTCAAAGGTTTGTCTTGAGACGGGTCAGATTAACAAGCTTTTCTCCTTAATCAACCGCATACATGCCAGGATTGGAGATTGCGTGGCTCACTTGATTGTTACCCTATTTTCTCTTACTTCTCAGTACCAGGAGACAGTGGTTAGCCTGTCGGAGAAGGAGGATTCAGGGGATATCAAGCAGTTCTATGACCTGCTGTCCGGTTCCATGGACGTGATCAAGAAGTGGGCCGAGACCATACCAGGGTTCACAGACTTTTGCAACGACGACCAGGAGCTGCTCCTGGAATCTGCCTTTGTTGAACTCTTCATCCTTCGATTGGCGTATAGGTTGGTTTTTAGCCAATCTTTCCCACCAATACCCACAACTAGTTCATAAAATGTGTGCCTTTTTTAAAGACTTTCTTAATGTGCTTTGTTATCACTGCTTCCCACCACTTTGCTTTCCACAGCTTGTACAAAAACCAATCCCTTTGACTTTGAACATGTGTGCAGGTCGAGTCCCGAGAAGAGCAAGCTGATCTTCTGCAACGGAATGGTCCTCCACCGCATGCAGTGTGTCCGCAGTTTTGGGGACTGGATAGACTCCATCATGGATTTCTCTCAGAACCTCCATCGTATGAATCTGGATGTGTCCTCCTTTTCCTGTCTGGCAGCACTTGTCATCATCACAGGTGAGACACACATCCATTCACTGTCACCTCAACGCTCCCCATTGCCGTTAGTTCATTGGAAATCAGGACTGGTTTAACAGGACTAACAGGAGTCAGTGCTGTTAACTCAGGAGTAATTCAACAGTACTAACAGGAGTCATTTTCTCTGCACATAGATCGCCATGGCCTTAAAGAACCGAAGCGGGTTGAGGACTTTCAAAACCATCTAATCACTTGTTTGAGGGAACACATGAGCGGGAATGGATCGTACAATATCCGAACCCAACCCAACTACCTTTCCAAACTACTAGGAAAACTCCCTGAGTTGAGGACACTGTGCACCCAAGGCCTGCAGCGCATCTTCTACCTGAAACTAGAGGACCTTGTCCCCCCTCCGCCCATTGTGGAGAAAATCTTCATGGATACCCTACCCTTCTGAAAGACAAAAAACTCAAAATCGGGAAAAGGGTCATCACTTTTTTAGTGTGGATCCAACCCCGGGGAGAAAAGGAGATAGACAAAGAGAGTTCTTCTGGGTTCTTCTCTGGTGACCTTGGTTGGATGACTATCCCCTAGGTCAACCCTTTCGATAACCCTGGCTCGGTACGGCTTGCTGAAATGGTCTTGACCAGTATTGACTTGGAATATCATACAAGTATCAAGTACAAGTACAAAGAGATTGATATGTTTATATATCAGCCCATTTCATTTTCTATGTCCGGAAAAGAAAGGATTATTTTGCATTTGAACAGAGGTTCTGTTGCATTGAAAATGCATGTTTTGTGTTTGCTCAATGCAAATGGAATAGTAATGTGTATACAATGAAATTAGCTGATTACCAAAAGATATAATGAACATTTGTTTCAGATTTTCATCAAATTTATTGGACATGCAACAAAACTACTGGCTGTGGCGATGGAGACACACCTCTCGACTCTGTTTATTTGCTTCTTATTTAGACAAAGTTAATGCAGGCCTTTCTGTTTTTACAAAAATGATTTGTAATGAAGTGAACCTGCTTACGGTCTCGGACCAAAGTTTACAATCACATTGTGGTTTCAATTACAATCATAAATGCCTTAAATAATTCTAAATATCATGCCATATTCGGTCTGCTGCCATTTTCAATGTTAAGTAAAGGCGGTTTGGTTTCCCCATTGCCCAGAGCTAGACCTATCATTAAACTAGCTCTTTAGATATCATCTATTTTGTTTGTCAGCTGCAAAGATGAGCTTTATTTTAGAGCAATTAGTGTCTTGTCTCAAATTAAAATTAAGTCATATAGAAGGTGCATTGATGCCACTCTCCAACTCCATTCCAAACATAACAGACCAAGGCCATCAGTTTAATAAGGCTATGAATCAATCCCATCTCTCAAATGTTAGTAGTACTCTCCGAGCCAGTCAGCAACCTGATTGTATGGTTTCCATTTTTACACACAAGACTTTTCTGACATTATAAACAGGTACAGTTATATAAACAAATCCTCTCTTACTTACCCTTATAAATGGATTCGTATTATTTTTTCGAGAATAACAGTACTCGTAACTTAATTCGTAAGAAAAAAACAAATTATTTTTTAAAATTCAGACGTATTCATTGCCTAGTCCACTGACCGTTACACTGAAACATTCAATGACATAATTGTGTGTGTTTGTTTTTGTATTGTAAGCTTTGACATTATGTGTTGTCTTATACATTCTCCTCAATGGTCATAAATGCAGCTTCTATATACTGGGTTGGCTTTTCATCTATAAAAGAAATACACATGAAAATAACTTATCTCTCACGTTAGTGATAAAACATGAGCAGCTATAAACTTAAAATAAAAAAGTCTAAAATGTTCTGGGTACATAGGCTTTTTTTTATCTCAAGGCTTTGAATGGGTAATCTTTTATAGTCATCAAGAAGCTGTGTATAGTAATTAAATAAAATATTACAAAATACATCATGGCTGGGTGATAATAACATCTATTAAAACAAATTTCTTTATGGTTACATCTGAACATTTTAGTTTCCTTTACATAAGATTAACTAAACAGCTATTGAGTCGTTTGTATTTGTATTTGTATAGATTAAATGTAGGAACTCCTGGAGCACATCATTTCATAACATAAAATCGATGCTCTTATAGTAAAAATAAAAAGTCTGACACCTCTTTTCACCTCGTCTCACAAAAGTCAGACGAGTTGAAATGCCGTATTTCAAAACAATTCTTGAAAGTGTAAAAATAAAATGTTATGTTGTTTGTGCGATATGAAGTATCAAGCTCCACCAAAAGATGAGCATCAAACCATCACTCCCTTGGAACGCTATGTTCAACCCTATACATGAAACCAGCTCACCGTCTGACAGTAAACATAGTTGACTGAAGCCTATGATATTTCATCACACGCTGTGTTATTATGGGCACCCCACCCAGGCGGGGAGGGGGATAGGGAGGAGGACTACCCTGTGAGACTTGCAGCCGCAGCACACTGTACCAGGCGGCATTCATCGGCCTGTCACCCGATCCCACTGTACAGCACATCATGTTCCTCCGGACTGTGGCGTTGGCACACCAAGTGGAAAAAGTGGTTACAAGAGAATGAAAGAGAAGGGAGGGGTGGTGGTGGGAGATAAAGGTTATTCAATTAAAACATGATTGTTATTAAACTAATAAGCTTTCAAATCCGCACAGGCTTCATGTGAAGTGCACCCTGGCTGCTCCTCCATGGAAGGGCGTGTACCACTTGAGAGATTACTGTTGCTTCTAACAACACCGATGAATTCGATTTTATTCAATTATATTACATTCAATTATGTTACATTCAGTTATATAACATTCAATTATATTACCTCAAAGGCCATTTTCCCATGAATGTTCTTAGCATTTTATTTCATGTTTGAGTTCTTTTTTTTTTACTAGAATCAGTATTTTATATCTATCTGCAAAAAAGAGTGATGTATCTCTGACAAGATATAGTCCATGTAATGGCACCTGTTGTGCTTATTCTTTTAACTATTGAGAGCCACAATGTCACAAGATGCCATTTTATATCCAGTGCTGAGAATATGCCATCTGGAACTACAGCCGATCCTTAGTCCTGACCTCTGCCCTGACATGCAGCACTCTGGTTTCGGGGAACACGGTCTAACATTACGGCCTTTACACATGAGACAGCATCTTCTCCATAAAATCTGTGCCACTTGTGTCATGATGATTTGCAACACAAACATACCAATATGTCTATTTCAGTATATGCTTGTGTATTTTGTTTTATGAAAGACATATGCATGTCTCTCTAATCTAGATATTGAGCACTCTTTGCTGCAAGACTAATGGATTTTCTCTTAATATAACCTCACTATATAATATGTGACAGCCAGCGTTGTAACATTGCCATTTGCAGCTCAATCTCATCGCAGTACTGCACATATGGTCAGCTACAATGTACGACATTGAAACTACTGTTTTCTGATTTCCTTTACTAATAATAGGGATGGTTTATTATTGGCAAATAAACAAATAGAAAGACAGAAGGCAGGAGAGAGATAGGGTGAGAGAAAAAAAGAAAGAAAGAGATAACAGGAAAGAGAGGGACAGAGCAAGCGAGAGAGAGAGAGAGAGAGAGAGAGAGAGAGAGAGAGAGAGAGAGATAAAGTGTGAGAGAGAGAGAGAGAGAAAGAGAGATTATAGCTGCAGAGGATATTGTTCCACAGGGAGGAAAGCTAATAGTTCTGCTTGTGGGGATGCTGCACCTGTCATTTATTGATGGACTAGGCTGTAAATAACTTGTCTTGTGGGGACTCCTCTGCTTTTTCAAATACAACACACACTCTAAATGTTAGAATATAATTAACAACACACACTCTCAATATTATAACATGATATTACAATGCACACACAGTTTTGTTTTTCTAATAAGTTCAATAGTTGTGCAAAGGACTTGGGAAATTTGTAAATGGATCTCAAAAGGCTTAATATGGCCTTTCATTTCATTAGAGTTAATTTTGCCTTATGATAGGCCAATGCATGAATTAGTTCTCCTCCAATGTATGTTTAATTACACAGTAACGGATTGTTTGTAACGTGGGTGTGCATATAATTTATGTATGGTTGAATTTGGAAAACACTCTGTCAGTGTATTTATAGCTGGTCATTGTTGAGCCCATGGAAACCTCTGTAATTGGATCTGCCCTAACAGAGTCTGGTGATAAATGTTTTGGCAGACATCACTGGCCATGCCATCCCTGTGATAACTCCAACCATATCAGTTTCTTAAGCCCTTGGTACCTACAGGATTATATTCATAAGTAAGTAGTAAACCCACTGCCCCTTGGCCCTATATGCACCAGCGTATAGGCCCGGCCCTATACGATGGCAAAGGCCGGCCCAGTCTGAATAGAAAGTCTATATAAAATTAAAGCATTATTAGCAAGCTTGAAACATGTGAAGCGTCAACACCAACATTTGATATGATATGATATGATCATATGTGATATGATAGGATGATATGCAATATTTTCCGTAATGTATTTGTAAGATGGCTGTGCAACTTGATATTTGTATATTTGGATTCATCCTTTATGACAGCGATGCAATTGGAATTGGAATTGCAGAGGCAAAGTGAAAATTGGTATTATTGTCCATTAAAGTTATTGTTGAATTGGTAACCGGCCAGAAACAAATACTACGAACTACGAAGCTAAATAAAACCACTACAAACTATAAAGATAAATAATTGTGGTACTGCC
>OMKX01000481.1:0-14989 GCA_900302425.1 Brosme brosme
TACAAAGATAGATCGTTAGCCCTTAACATATGCTGCTGCACACCATGGTTGTAGAGCACATGGTTCATGGTCTGGTGTGCTAGCCGCAGTGGCAGCGTCTGGGCTGCAGGAGCAGCTCCTGGCTCCATGGGCCTGCTGCTCAGCGGCCAGAATTAAGATGCGACTACTGTCAGGGTTGGGGGGTGGGGGGTGGGGAGGGCGCTCTGGAGGAGAGAGAGAGCAAGAGAGGCCAATAGTCAGGGCAGTAACTCACACTTTAAGGCCGCTGCCTTGTTTAGAAAAGTAATCGAACTCCCCCCGCCTAGCCAACGAGCAACCTAGCCTCTAGGTTGCTCGTGAAATGATATATTGCCGACGCTCTCCAGAACAGCGCGTGTTCAGGGTGGACCCCCCCAACGGCTCCACAGCAGCCTTTCCTCTCTGACAGAGGTCTCGCACCTGGACCAGGTAGCACGTTGCTGGGGACAAGCTGGAGAATGAGACCGGTCGGTCTGGTGTTACTCCACTCTTCAGCTATGGATTGTTACCCAACGGGAAGGGAGGAGGCAGACACGCGGGATTATGGATCCCACCGCAGGTCCCGGCGAGACCCGCCCACACTGCCCAGAATAGTGCTCTGATTGGCTGGCAACGCAAGGTTAAAGACGGTTAAGTTAAGGTATAAGGTAAATGATGGTTAAGTTTAGCTATTAAGTTAGAGATGGTAAAGTTTAGGTATTAGGGTAGAGATGCTTAAATAAGGTATTAGGTTACAGACAATGAAGTTAAGGGTTAGGGTTAGGGATGGCTAGGTCTGCTGACAGGCTGATTAGAGCATTGACAACACCTGCCACAATCTCACCAGTCTTCTAATGAGGTCCCGAGAGCCACGCCCGCTCCTGTCTCTCTTCTACAGACAGAGCTCAACCACCTACACACTGAATCATTTATGTTTTTTGTTTTTTTTAACTTTTGACCAAAAGTTCTGTTGTTGTTGTTGAGCTGTGTGTTTGTGTGTTTGTATGTGTGCTTGTGTGCGTGCATGCGTGTGCCTGCGGTCTTTCTTGGGTCATGCTTAGAGTCTTTGCTTGGGATAAAAAATGTGCCTGGGATGGAAGTTGTATTATCTCTGGCCAGAACAAATGAACTATATTTATGTGTAGTAGTAAATATAGCATGGAGGGGTTAGGGCATTTTTGTCAAGAATTCCTACAGGTAAACGAGTGGGCATTAGTGTGCGAACCAATAACCTTTCGGCTGAGAGTCCCTGGGTGGAAGGGCCTAACACTACACTATCCTGCCAACAATGTTATATTAATATTTACCTGGAGCATAATGCAACATACATCCACCGTGCAGTATAGCTCTGTGGTGGAAGTTATATTTTGTTTGCATCTCCAAGACCTTGTACACTATTCTATTGAATTCTATTGAATTTCCTCTTGAATATCGTCAATGAGACATATCTGAACTTACATCTGCCATATTCTTTATTTGTTTAATATAATACATGGTGGCAGGAATGAAATAAATATGCATATAACAGGTCGAGAGGGGTGGTCCAGGAGAGTTGCTTATGACCATATAAGGACATCACAGTGGGTGATTGAGTGATGGGCTGTCTCTCATTGGACGATGATATTCATTAAGACCCCGTTTGTAGCACTTACCATTATGGAGATTACAAACTGCATATTATCAATAAAGATAGGTGGTCGAGATGTTGAGTTGTGGAGTGAGAATTATTCAAATAAAAAGGATGCATTTCAGTCATTTAATTAAATGTTTTTTCAATTGCAATGCAAAATCATGTTTTCATTTTCTTTTTTGAAATCAATTTTCCTTCAGTGTGTTTCTTCTGTATTTCTCTAGGGTATACAAAAAAAAAAACATTTCCACAATAGCTGACATTATACACTGAAAATTGATACTACAGGTGTTAGCCAGAAGAATCTCTTCTGTGCCTCAGATAAAGCCTGTTTTCTCCTAAATCTCTCCGCCACAGTTGTCTGCATCACCGAGCACAGAGAAATATGAACCTTATCGTTCAGGAGGCTAGAACGTCAAGGCAAACACTTCTCTGCCCACTCTTGTGTTTTTGATACTTCCGTTCACAATTGCACAGGTCTGTTTATGGATAGCCTTACAAGATTTATGCAAATTGAATGTTGATTTTATTTTTTAATTTAATATTTTCATATATCTACTTAACGGACAGCCATACTTCATATCGTATTTTCAGAATTTGCTGGACTCCCTTTCCTCCCCACAAAATTGTCACAAGCGAGCATGGATAATAATATATTATATATTGTATTAATAGTTGTACCTGGATCTATTTTACTCTTCTACCATTCAGAAGAAATCAAAGAATAAAGAAGAAATATATTTAAAAAATGCTTAAAAAAATTGATGTGCCAGGGGTCGGTGGTTACTCTAAATGAAGAGGCTAGCAATCGCTAAAATTTTGTTTCCAGTCCTAATCCAACAGACTTTCACCCAGTTATTCTTCCTTCCACTAACTTGCGTGACCAATCAGAGCTCATCAGGGCAACATATTCCCGCCGAATCATTTCCACAGTCTTTCCCCTGTCATCATGCAGAGATGCTATACTGTATTTTAAATAATTATAAGTTTATGATTAACTGTCAAATGGTATGCAGTTACTCGAGCTAGCAAAGAAGTTAATATGATCTGGTTGAACTCCAGGGTTGGTCTATATATATATATGAGAAATTGAGAAATGCACCGTGACTTTGTGTGTTCATAATTTAAGCAGTTCAAGATAACACTTTGCATATGCTTCTAAAGCAATTTGTAGTGCTTAGTTGTCTGATTAAATAAAAAAGATTACGTTCATTCATACAAGAATGTTTTTTTCTCTCTGTGTGATATTTACATGCACTTAATCTCAAAGCTGAAGGAAGCTTTTTACATAGATGTTGAAATATCTGGTTGTGAATCTTTAAAACATGTAGGGGTGTAAACCCAATGAACTCAATGTGGGAGTTCATTTCTCTCTTGCTTTCCACAGAAACAACGTCAGTCTCTTTTACATCTGATGATGATAAAAAACACAGAAGTAACACCGATGCACTTAGCATAAAAATAAAAACGTCTGTGCTTGGAGAATCATACCCCTGCACTGATTCTGAAGGCCAACTCCGGAGCAAAACGAGGCACCCTTGCACGACGAGACATCAACAAGCCTCGCCGTGGCAGCAACAGCCGTCCCCTGAGATTAGACAAGGAGGGAGTGGATGGGATCAGCGCTCGGCGGTGTCACTTTGCCTCTGCGCCGCGCTTTGTCTTCGCTGCGCGCCCGACATCGATGAGGATGTGTGCCAGAGACAGGCCGCGGCGCGCTACGCCTTCGCACATATATCCACGGTGACCTTTGACAGGAAACAGGATGCGTCGTTAAAGTCAGCGAATGTGACGTGCGGTGTCACAGCCGGCTGACAAACGATAAAACAGAAGGACATCTGTCTGACATCTGCCACACAGCAAGTCAATATCTGAGGAGGCAGCGAAAATATCAAATCAAAAATATATAAATAACAGGCTAAATGAAGTGAACAGGATGATAACAGTTGTTAATGCATGCCTGATGAGACTCATACGGTTTTTATGACCGTATAACCAGAGTCAAGAAAAAATGGCACCCAGCAAGTGTTGAACATGATTGGACACACACATTCACTCACCCCTCGACCCGCTCCTGGAAAGCCTCTCTGGATGGAGGGGAAGCATGAAAGCCTCCCTCGCCACATCCAAGCTCGCACTGTTTTCTTATTGGTGCTATCATAGGCTAATTCGATTTACAGTGCTATCGTATGACCAAGCATCTTTGTGAATTTGGCTGAACGTTAAAGCTTAGGGGGATATTAAGTGTCTTAATGCAGCTCTTCCAAAGACCGTTAAACGAATTAAAGGCTCCTGTTGTATAGATCTCAATGGAAAAAGCTGCTTCTATCCAGAAATACCCGATACCCACATTCAGTCAGAGACCCGTCCATCCTTCACTTCCTCTATAGAGGGAGTGAATGAGGGTGTAGAGAACCTGGTTGGCTTTGAATAATGTGGTTTCATTCAATGTCTATTAACACTTGAAAAGAGTATGTTTCGAGGGGAGGGAGGGGGTGTTCAATTCTGGACAGGTCACCGTGGTCGAGGGCTTTTACTCAGATAAGATACCGACCATATAAGGACATAAGACTGTTCCAACTTCAAAATGGCGGCAATGAGCATTAACGCTAAATGCTTTTGCTAATCTTTTAACTTATATTTTCTATAACTCTACATCTAGGCGACCAACCACACTGACTGACTCATTGCTGACCTGTTGACAAGCCAACTGAGAGACTGGCTGACAGACCTACTGGCTGACCGACTGACTGACTAACAGACTAGCTGCCTGGCAGACTGTCTGCAGTTATCTGGTGTATAACTATCACAAAAAAGGATGGTTTCCAAAAAACCATCCTTCCACATTATTCCCACTGGTTGTACTTCTAGGGTGCTTTTAGACAAAGTGCCTAGCTATAGCACAAGTGCACTCATTATTTGGCAGTGTTGATAACACACCCACTCAACTAATTACTCTACTGAAATTGATGTGACTGCAAAAAAAGGTTCAATGCTCTGTCTGGATAAAGGCAAGGAAATAATATTGTTTTAATAACAATATCATGATAATGTTTATCTATATTTGGCATTGAACATTAATACATATACTGTATATAACTAAATGGTCCTCTAAATGATACCAGTAGACTTCCTTGAGCAGGATGGCTCACCCCTACCTGTTCCTTCATGATATGTATCTGACTTCATAAGTAAAGGACTGAATAGTAAATAGTAAATAGTATATTCACTAACATAGAAGGGAAGACAGGTGACGGATCGCTGCGCCCTCAACCTGCGTTTGAGGAAACGTTTAAGATATATTTCCGCAAAAGCTGCTGTACCTCTTCACAGAAGTAAAGTAAAATGAAATGCAACTTATTTTCTTGCCAATGTTGAACATAGTCGGGGTACAGGATCTAATAGGCGCTGTGTAGGACGGCTAGGGGCCGGAGAAACTGACATTCGCGGGGGGCATTCAATTAGTGTTTGTGTGCCGGTGTGCGGATTGGCCAATGACATTCCCTGCCGCTTCCATGCCTCGCATTGATTGCACAACGGGGGGAAAAGCCAACGCGGAAGTCAGCGATCATGTTCTGCCTCTAACTCTTATCCTTCTTTGTCATTCTTAGCCTGAGATTCTCTCTCTCTCTCTCTCTCTCTCTCTCTCTCTCTCTCTCTCTTCCATCAGAAAGTCGAGGGGGGGGTCAATCTTCTCATTTTCACTCGCTCATGATGCTTAACGCACCTGTCAGCCTTGCCAGTAGAGAGAGAGAAACTGGAGATGGAGAGAAACTGGAGAGAGAGAGAGAGGAGCTGTTGTCATGGCAACCAAACTTGCCAATTTGCCCCCACCTACGTGAAACACAAGCGCAAGGAATGAAGGGAAAGAAAACAATGCAGGAAAAGGTAAAAAGCCAACGATGGCGGGAGAACAAAAGCAGTTGTTCTCTCGCTTCTCCGTCTCATTTCACCACCGAGAGGAGATTAGCAGTCATCGTGGATATACAATTTATGATCATTCCGTCGTTTATCGTTTATCCTAATCCAGGTCGGTTGTGATTTCGATAACTGACATGGAGTGTTCAGGTACAAAATGTCTGCACTAGGGGGTAACACTACACGTCCTTAGTAGGCTGATGGTCGTCGGTGTCAACCAGAAAGTGTTGCTCCTCTTCTACTATTGGTTGAGGGTGTCCGGTGGTACCTGGTTTGGCTACCTTAGTGTACAGCTGAAAACCCAGATTACCCCGGCTAGCCTTGAACATCATGGAGTCAGGCAGCATCCCACACTCCAGGCAGTCTTTGATGAAACATTCATGACACAGGCCCAAATAATTATCTCAGACCCCACCCATGTCCTCCACCCAGCTTATTTCCTCAGGCAGACTACCAATGCAGGCTCAACCGCTTTAAGAACTCCTTAGTCCCCCTGTCCATCAAAGCCCTAAATGGCAGGTAAGCCAGAGGCCTACCCCTGTATCGCTGCTTTTTAACTGTACACATGTACACTTTGGACAATTCCATGTTGATGAGGCTGCTTTACCCTTGATGCACATGTTATATATGTAATTATGATGACTACAGGTGTGTTGGACCATGGGCAGGGTGCAATTGGTTAGTTGATGGCAGTCTGTCTATGTACTGTAGTGTACTGTCTGTGTGCATCTGAATGGGTGATGGTTTTTGTTTGTTTGTGCAACATGTTATTAGTTTTTTTTACAGCAGATATTGCATGTGTCAAAAACAAATTTCCTTCAGGACAATAAAGTAAATCTTATTTTATAAGGTGTGATTTGATTTGGTTCTTTTGTTTTGGTATATGGTTTGATTCTGTTACGTTCTCTTCGTCAGTCAGTATCACAAGAAACAAACTGCATTTGCAGTCTCCGTTTGTTCATTCATCAAGGCTTTTTCTTTCGTTTTTCATCAAGCAAATGTGAAGGAAACTAAACAAGAGCACTTTCATTAGGATGTTTTGTTCCCCACACGTTCAAGAGAAGGGAAAAAAACCTTAATGGTGGTTTCTTTACAAAGCGTTGAGGAGCTGGTTAATTGACTGTGAGCTGACAGACTTGCCTGAAATGAAAAAAGTAAATAAAGAAAAAAATCAGGATGAACCCTATCCGGCACACATGAGCTACTTTGCTGTGTACTTCCTCCCCTAATAGGGTGTGTACATTGCTACATTATGCCTCAGTGACCGCCTCCATTTTGGAAGCGTGGGAGCATTGGAATGTTTGTTATTATGTGAGTAATAATGTTTTTTTGGTCATTGTTTACGTAATTAATC
Source organism: Brosme brosme (assembly GCA_900302425.1). Lineage (NCBI taxonomy): Eukaryota > Metazoa > Chordata > Actinopteri > Gadiformes > Lotidae > Brosme > Brosme brosme. The sequence continues at coordinate 6,900 of OMKX01000481.1, forward strand.
ATAAAATGATATGTCATTATGGGGAGACATTGTTGTGTTTGAAAGGGCCACAGGGTTTTTCATGGGAGACATGGCAGAACGTGTTTTCATTAGCCTAGGTTACCATATATTTATGTCGATTTAGGATTTGACAGAACTACAACTCTCTTGAGTCCTCTCAATATGGCGGAGTATCTTCAACATAAATCCCATGATGCGTTCTGATGTACAAGCCCTATTTGGTCCACACTCTGTGGCTCTCAACGGCTTCTCCTCCGCGTCTGTCTGGGAGGGAAACAAAGGGGGCCACGGCGGACAAGGAGATGGGCTGGTGGCGGACAGACGGGTGGGAGGGTGGAGGAGGAGGAGGTGCAGGTGCTTGGAGGGGAGGAGGATGGGCGGGAGGAAAGGGAGGGAGGTACCTCCAGAGGGCATAATTACCAGCAAATCTGTGCACAGCCACTATCATGGTATTGATGGGCGCAGCAGAGCGGTGTTATCGGGTGGCAGGGGTGGCTGCGCCCTCATTAACACCGCTCACCTCGGCTGCAGGAAGCGAGTAAACAAGTGAAAAAAAGAGAAAAAGCAGGAAAAAACACAAGAGATACTTTTCTTTTTTTTGTTATTGACGCACGCGCAACCACACACAAACACACGCACACGCGGCCACAAACTCACAGACGGAAAACAAATAGGCACGACAAATAGACGCACACACCCACAAGAAGCGGGAGATGTACACATATGGAATAGAGTTTCATTGTGTCCTGGTTTGAGATTACATAGATTAAAACAAACAGCTTGAGAGGCGAGAAAATGAATGTTTTGTACCCGCCGGCTGTCTGTGTGTACTCCGAAGAAGGAGAGTTGTTGGAAATACAATGGTACCATTTTTTGCGGGACATTTTGTGCATTATGCATTTCGAAACAACTGAATTAATCAAATATTTTAAGAACTTCTGTGAGTGGTTTAGACCTCTTTTTGAAGAATAACCCAATGCCTAGAAACGTAATTATAGTCCGAATTAGACCTTGGAGTTCCACAGTTCCACAGTTCCACAGTTCCACTGACTTGGTTGATAATGTGGTTCATGTTAATAGCAGGGCACTTCACTGTTGCATCTCCCATCATATTGATGGTCCAATATATGTATGAACAGAATAGCAAACACATGCGAGAAGAATGAATTGAGAGTATTGAAGTAGTCTGTAAATGAGTAGGAATGAATGTGTTTTGTTTTTTGCTGAGTTTATATATCTTTTTATGATATAAAAAAAAAAAAATCCTTAATGAACGGAATAGCAAACTTAAACAAACAAAATTAATTTAGAGTATTGAAGTAGTCCATCAATTCCTAAGCTCCTATACATTTCTTTTTTTGCTGAGTTCATATACGGTATATATATTTTCTCGGTCTGCCAGGTCGTCGACGCCAGTTGCCACGGCAACCCGGCTGTCATCACACCTTGTTTTGGTACTCTATTTCATAACTTGATAATTAAGTTCTGCATAACACTCTTAAACCCTGCCGGCACTCAGAGCCTCACAAGTCCCTGAATCTCCATCTCCTCCTCTTGTTCCACTCCTGCACAACCTGCTCTTGACAAGAGAAAGAACAGAGCGGACCAAAATAACAGCCAGCCCTTCTTTCCCATGCCTAGCTCCTCTGTCTGCACATAATTGTCCGAGGGATAAAGACATATCTATATATAGAGAGATATGTATGTCACATCTGATATCACAAAGTAATAGGACGGATTCTCTTGGCTTTTGCATTGTTAGTGTTGCTCACGGTGAGGCTGTGAGCATTCGCTTTCAAAATGTAAGGCGCCCTTGAATATGCTTTTTTTTCTTCGGATACAGATGCCAGCTGCTTGTTTGCTTATAAGCCTGGGTCTTTGTTGTTGTTTTCAATGTTTGACTCGTATATCTTTCCGTCTCTTAACTTTGTCTGGCTTGTTTGTCTGCACGACGACAAACCCCAAATTGTCCCCTGTTGTGCAAGGAACATTTCAAAGAAGTTTGTTTGTTCAAGATATTCCTTTTACATCATTCTCCATGGGACTTGACTGCGGAATACATCTCTGAATCAGGCCCTCTGCTCGCAATTAGTGTCCTCTGATGGCCTGTTTCCCCATACATTTTTAATAAACTGTTCCCCATCTGAGACCCATGCACCAACACACACACACACACACACACACACACACACACACATTGGCCCTCGTAAGGTATAGGGAATACACCAGCTCCCAATACACAGTGTGATGACGCTTTCCAAAACCCAATTACTAAAATGACGTCACTTTATTTTTTTAACTGATGATTGACCTTTAAAGGGATACGCCGAGGTATCTGTAAAATACAGTTCTTTGGTACCAAATTCATCGTTGTGTGTCCAGAGGGGGGCCTGATCTGAAATCCCTTTGTTGGTGTTGTTCCTACGCCATCATAATTAATGTTGCTCCAGGAGCATCGTTGCAATTGACCAATCACTTTGTTCTGATGACAAAGCTTTGGTTCCAGGGGGAAAAGACCAGAAAAATACTTGCTCACACGCGGAACAAAAGGTAAGCATAAAAATACTTTCTTTCAAAGATCTATAATAACTCACACGCTCAATATGACGCTAACATTTAATTGTTATATCAAAGATATAAAGGAGATAGAGATAGGTTGGGGTGTGAGGCAGCAAGCAATATAACACACACACACACACACACACACACAGATAAGAGGGCACACTGGAGAGAGAGAGAGCAAGTCTCTGTCTGCCTGTATATTAGTTTGCACATAAACCAACAAACTAAATACCAATAACTGACTGTAAAGAATATTCTTCAGTTGAGGTTAGGGATAAGGTGGACCCTGCCATTGACCTTGGAACACTCCAGCAAAAGGAAATGATTTGATTAACAACACATGTTGAGCATTAGGAAGCACAAGCTGTAGATGTTCACAAGGTAAGTGGTTGTGTCATTTCCTGGCTGTTCAGTAACCTTGTAACGTGTGTCTTTGAGACTCTTGCACCATACATAAAAACTATACGTCTGACTGTCCATCTTACTGCCTATCTATTGATCCATCCACCCATCTTTCTATCTATGCTTCTTTCTTTCTCAGAGGTTATAGATTTCTAGATATGTTTTTTTTTTATTGCTTAATGCAGCATCCTACTCCCATTTTACCATCGCTGACCCAATGGCTGAACAAATGGCTACATCTAGCCCATGTTTGACCATGGAAATGCAAATAACCAAATGGCCAGAAATGAAATTGAAAATACACATAAAGACCTGATACTGTACATGGTGGACATTTTTGAAAATACTTTCATTTTCTAAATTCTTAATAATACACCACAACGTTCAGCCATGTGATATGCTACCAAATAATACAAACATACTATTGATGGCTGCTTTAGTCCGTTTAAAGGTAAGAATAATACACAATTTCAAGAATTAACTATTCATGTTGCCTGTGGGGCAACCGGAGGGTAAATTGGTTTGAATGAAAAATGTATAACACAAAAAGTCTTTCCACTCATTTCTTTCTGATCTCGAATCATGTCATTAAAAAACAACATGTTCACTAACATGCTGCTGAGAGACACGTGTAATGCACTTTCATTGTTTTTCACTGACTTGTTGTTGATCATAAGTAGCACTGGCAGTGCTACTTAGAAGCTGGTAACCTTTTTACCAGCTTCTCTTCCACTTAAAATAGTGCTAATTTCCAGTGCTTGGATTACTTTAAAATGTGTACTGTTGTGATGTCCAGAGCAATTGAAAACTTTGTTTTGTGAATAAGGACTCATCATCTCAATTAGCCAGAGCTGACTTTGTGCCAAGATATTACTTAGTGCCTTTTAGAATTGTTTGAATTCTCTCTGTTTGTTAAAACAAGTTGAAAGAAGACATTCGTCTGTGCCAAACCTCTTCTTTCACTCTATTACCACTAAATTATGAAGTACTACAGCTATGTGTGGATCTATAAGGGTGACAGTGTATCAGTGACTTCATTGACTAAAGAAACCTGGCGTTGGGGTTCTCTCCATGAAGCCATTGGATGAGGATTGCCTGTGGCACTTGGATGAGACCAAAGGCCCTGCTAACTGGGCACCTGGTCCCTCTACTTTGAACTGGCTCCAGCCTGACAGAATGCCCTTCCTCCAGGGGCAAGCCTGGCCTGGCACTATAGTTTTGGTTGTAAACAACGTAAAAACCAACTCTATCTCTCACAGAGAGAGAGAGAGAGAGAGAGAGAGAGAGAGAGAGAGCGAGAGCGAGAGCGAGAGAGAGAGAGAGACCTTATTCGGTGTGAATACTTTTTTCCATTGCTGTCCCAAAGTACAATAAAACAAGAGTCACAGAGGTGTTGTATTGATTGTGATCTGTACAATACAACATTGTCTGTTTGGGTCGTTTCACTGAGCGGAGACAATAAGACAAACACAGAAAACAGAAATACACCAGGCTTGTCCTTAAGGCTGACGAAAAGCCCTGTCTACCTATAAGACCGACCTTTAAAAGGTTAAAAGGTTTCGATACATCGACAGAATTAATGCCTTCAAATGTTTTGGGGGGGTAATTTGATTTTCCACTCATTATAAACAGGAATCAACATGCATAGCTTGGCTTCCAGCAGCATATGGAAACATGAACAAAACAGTACTGCATGCTTTATAACATCAAATATAGAATAGTTATTTAAATACGACTATAACAAAGATTGTTTCAGTAGCATATGGCAAAATTGAAGCTAGGGTATGCAATTTGGAGAAACCAGCCAGAGTAAGCTCGATTTTGAAAGTATTCAACCGACAATTTTCCACCCCTCCCTTCAGGCCTCCCTCCAAAGCCACTCCCTCAAAGATAGATACAGGATTTGTTTTTTTTGTCAGAGCATTGGATTTATTGATTACTGCAGGGATGTAAAGCATATTTCAACAAATATGAGAAAATATCTCAAATAAGTTGCCTACCCTTGCTTTAAGTCTCACAGCTTACCTCAAGCAAAATAGGACCATTAGTCTATCAACATGAAATCAAATTGTGACTGGGCTTTTTGTCTCCCGGTGTGCCGTAATGAAATTAGCAATAAGGTATCATCGTAGTAAGTGGTCTCATCAACGTGTTCACTTGAGACGCGTTTGGACGCCATACGAACGCCACCCAGCAGTTTTCAGTTAGAAACTCACTTTGAAGCTGAAATCATTTTCAACAAGCCATAATGTTTGAGCCCGTAAAATTTCATCCCCCAAAAAGGGATGATAAATATATCTATATAGCTATATAGCTATATAGATATCATACTAAGAAATCATACTAAGAAAACTAAGAAAAATGATTAGGGTATGGATCAGTGAGGATTCTAAAATGATTAGAATACCCTTGACCAACCCCCACCTCCCCTTGGCACCCCCATTCCATCTCCACCTGGCCTCCATGGAGAAAGAGGTGCAGTAGTTAAAGTCCACCTTCAGAGGTTGGCCATTCATCTATGTTGTTGCCCCAGTTGGCACAAGACCTTTGGACCACTTGTTGAACAACTCAATGACACACCCTCTGCTCCTCACTGGGCACCGTGGAGGCCAGGACAATGGGTCAGTGCAAAAAACAAACCACACATGTGACTCGAAATTACCTCTCCCCCCCCCACCTCATTTCCATTGGCCTTTCACGTTGTCAACTTTTCCGAGCTTTTCCTCTTCAAATTCACAGAAAAACAAAAAATCGAAGGCGTCTAAGAATTAGTGTATGAGTCAGAATTGGTCGAGCTGAAGTTGTTTTGCTGCCGAGGGCTGAGGAGGGGGAGGTGAGGAGGAGGAGATGGGGAAGAGGAGTGGGATAGGGAGGGTTTGCGCAGAAGGAGGGGATGGGGAGAAGGAGGTGAGGAGAAGGAGGAGGATGTGGGGTGAAGGAGGTGGGAGGAGGGGATGGGGAGAAGGTGGAGGAGGAGGAGTTGGGAAGAAGTAGGATGTGGGGAAAAGGAAATGGAGGAGGAAAAGGAGGGGAACAGCAGGAAGTGGTGAAGGGTGAATGAGGAAAAGTGTTTACCCATGCTTCGTTAGTTTTTTTGTGAGGGTTCGGTTAGTCCCTTCAGGGCCTCCCCTCTATATAATGCCTTTCCTTCCTCTTTTTCTACCTGCAATTAGCCTTGTACATTAAACCACCCGCTGATGTCTGACTAATGGCAAACATCACACACACACACACACACAAACAGAAGAAAGGATTTAGCTCGAAGACAAACACGCTGTGTCATCTAATTTGAAGACAGAAATCCAGTGTGTTTACTGAAATCAAACAGAAACCGCTAGCCAGTCTTTTTTTAGACTGTTGAAATACAGCTCAAAAAATCGACACGTTTTTATCTGTTTTTCTAATTAAGGTTATTCCCCAAACAAAATGTGATCGTGTTATCAAGAAGTAGCCTATTTTTTCAGAGAAAATGTTTTTATGTCTTTAACAAAACATCGATAACAGTGATCACTGTTGCTTTCCACAAAGTAAATCCAATTTAGTGATTTAGCAGACGCTTGTATGCAAAGCATATTTAGGTGAATTAAGAAGCATGTTATAAAGGTAACAGGGAGGGCCTAGTCATCCCAAGCTCAAGGAGGCCTACAGGTAGGTTTGCGGATATTTGGAACCCAAAACCAATTCAACACTCTACCGTTCATCACTTATGCCACCGCGTTGACAATATAGGCTACAGAGATACTCCGAGTTGCTTTGCGCTATCTGATGGGCCAAACAGTCATGATGATACATTCATTGCCTACTACACTGAACCCCTGTCATCATCACCAGGGACTGGGCTTATAGTGCAATACCAAACTATTCACTCAATTAGTTGTTTCTAATGGGTTTTTTGAATCTCTTGCCGGGGAAAGGTCAAGCCATTTGCACAGTGTCATTGTTTTGAAGGGGAAGCATAATGAGGGCTGAAATTAGCATCATATTTAGCTAAATAGGTGGTAGAATAGTAGAGTAATGGCTAGAGTGTTACAGCCACTCACAACCGAAAGGTATTTATCCCGAAGATGCCTAATCTCTGCCTGCTCCTTAATGACATGTATCTTAATTCACTGTATTTTGCTGTGAATAAAAGGGTCTACTAAATGACAAAATAGTAGGGGATGGGATAGTCTGTTGGCGGCCAGGGTGGGGTCCACCAACCCTGTACCCCAAAGGTACTGGTTTTGATTTCAGAGGCAGAGGCTTTTATCTGATGAAACAAGATTATTTCATTGTCATTAATGAGCATGTCATTAATGAGCAGGTAGGGTTAAGGCTAACTTGCTCAAGGATTCCTACAGGTAGACTGAGGAGAATTGTTCAATCCTTCCCATCTTACCAGCCTACCCGTACGTATACGTCCTGAAGTATCCTCGGTCAAGATACAACATGCGAAACATTTACCACAAACAGCATGGCAGTCGACCATAAAGGCCAGACAGGAACCCATAAACACAGCAACAGTAGTGATCCATCAAGGAAATGGTCAAACCTTAGACATTATGGCCTTCACTAAAAGGTTCCCCTATACGGTGCTCTAACCCCTCTTTATAAATACATCACTTTCACTTTCAAGAACACGTATCTGCTGTTTCCATGCAATTGCCAATGGTCAAAAAGCAACGACTACACACCTGTTTTGTTTTGTTTCATGCAGAAATGAAAGGGATTAACACCTTTAATCAGCGCTCAAACTTTGTTGAAAGGGACGTGCTGTACATTGATTTTTGCCCACAGTGCTCTGAAGCATCGGGAGGTTTGAGATAAGAAGAAGCAAATGTGCTACTAAAATAATGTAGCGTCTAGCTAGAGGAGAAATTACAAAAAAACGATTGAAAATATAACTTCACCAGGTTTATTAAGCGTCTGCTGGGGAGCATGTTTAAGTCAAATGCTTCAGAGATTCCCCTCTGAATATACAAAGACCAAAAAATATACAGTATAACTATATGTATATATAGTATAGAAAATGGGTTATCTCTTCATGTAGAATTTGAAAGTATGAAAACCAGTGTGTTGTCCCCTCTGCTGAAGTCTAGATGCACTGCACAGTTGACTTAACATAATCCATCTCAACCCCTGACTCT
>OMKX01000484.1:0-11984 GCA_900302425.1 Brosme brosme
AAGCTTACAGATGTTTCAGAAGCCTTTATTTACGTTCAGCCGTCAGCCTTATTTTGAGCATAAATATTCCTTTCTTCACATCTTTCTTCATAAACACCGTAAGAGCTACAGGACAGATAAATAACATTAATTAGCTCTTACACATATACAACTATCGCCATGAAGATAACATTTGCACGGCTGTACAGCAACAACACATTTAAACACATTTTAAGTAATATAAAGTCTTAAACAAATTAAACACACAATACCTTGTTCCCATTCCAGCTAGGCACTTATTAATTACTACAAATTGTTATGCAGAGCAACCGTGTGTAGCCTGAATTCCTTCCGTAATTACACGTAATAACCTTTCCGTGCGATCTCCTTCAAGTCAAGTTACCTACTGTAGATTCAAACTTCCTGCGTCAAAATAAAAGACCCATGACGGCAAAATACACTATCAAAATAAAAGCATGGAGAAAGTGGTTATTTTAACAGACCTTCATAAGAATTATTTACAGCGAGTGCTATGAAGGGCAATGACTTTTCATGCATCCTGCAAACAGATGCAAGGCTGAAGATTAGCCCACCAAGATGCCAGAAGCAGAATGGGTTTTCCTTTTCCTTAGGTCCCACTCGCGACCAAGGCATTTCTCATTGTGTATAAGTCTTTGTCTCATTCAGCATGCACGGCATCGCCATTGTTACCGGGCAACAATTAAATCCATTCGCTGTCTCAGGCTTAGCCCAGATGCAAAGTATACAGGATACAAAGCTATGTGCTAACTGTATTGGTGTACTCACATCTGTTTGTAAATCTCCACAAGACATGGGGAAACATGAGCGACGTAGTAAGTATGTTTAGATGGAGGAGGATGCAGCCAGGATGGAGGATGCAAGGAGGAGGATGCAATCAGGATGCAGCCTCTGGTTTTCATATACGTTGGCATGCGATGAGAGATGATGAATCGAGACTAGCCATTCCCTTAGCCTGCGCGTCATTCACAGCTCCTATAGTATACAAGGCTTGTCAAGAAGGTGTTTGTTCGGCGTCTCTTGGTGTTCCCTGCAAATATTCAAAATGGCAAATGATGATGGGGTTTTTTTGGCTGCCAAACTGGCTGGCATTTGTGCTAGTCGAGTTAGCCCAGTCGAGTTTTACCACTCACTTTGACTAATTACGCACCATGATACTACGACTGTGTGTCTCCGGTGACAAACGAGCACACCTCGCTGGTATTATCACTGAAGAGGCCTCACAGCCTAATTGCCATCTGGTTGACACAAATTACATTTGAGGATAAACTCAAGCTTATAATGTTTTGACAAATGTAGTCTGTTCCAAAAAAATTTAATATATCTAATCCCAGTTGCTCTGTTCATGTCTATCAGGCTTTGAAATGAAATGATTACCTTCAAATTGAGTTGCGCCTTTACACTGTTAAACCCCCGTCTATTACATTTGTTCCGCCTCAAGCCTACACATGGATTGGGTTATGTCGTGTTGCACACGTGCTTATAACTTACATTTCTTTTTGTATTTCCCAGGCAGCCTTTGACTGAGGTCTATTTCTGTGTTGGTCGCTTTTTGCATCGTTTGACTGACAGTTTCCTGCGATCTGTTGTCTAGTCTTACTCTGGCCTGGTCATTGTTGTGAATTCAAACAGGCTAAAACATGACAGCGGCGCGCACTGGGACACCTTATTGGAAGGATGGCAGACCCCCGTGGAGTCAAAATGCAATGCTCCGCGTTGGAGAAAACAAGTTGGCTGATGTGAACGGTGACATCAGACGTTTCACGGCTCCTGTAGTTTTTGAGCTGGGATGTCGTATTCAGTTTCGCCGTTGGATCATTGCTGACAGTTAAATAAGCTGTAAGCGATGTCGTCGTTTTGGCTAACTTCCTGTCCGCTTTTGCAGTTATGATTCCCCGCCCTCATCCCCACGTCACCATAAATGCGGGTGTTGCAGGACTCCAGTCTCTTTATCCTGGCAGCTTTCTTTTCTACAGACATTTTTATTTGCTTGGCATGTTTGGTGGTGTTAGCCGTTCCTGGGAGCACTTGAATAAGCAGCCATGCCTGTTCCGCCGTTGTCAGTCAACACTGAAATCCTGCTTCCTGCCCGTGAACACACAGAGAGGGCCGCCTCTTTTTCGAGTTCTGTCTCCTGATTGGATAAAGTGGGAACGGGATACCAGAAAATGTGTTTTCTGTTTACTCGGAGCAGAGAGACTGGGGCCCACATTACTGACCAAACACTCGATACCAGTGATGGCTTTCAAAATATTGAGCTATTTAACACTTATTTTAATAAATAGATTTAGCTTACAACGCCTTTAACCTGCACTCTTGCACTTGCCAGTTATTTTAATGAATGCTAAGCCATTGTGTTTAATGGTGTTTAATATATTCTTGGATGTATTATTTATGGTTGAATGTCTGCATTTGCAGTGCGTGGGTTACGGCCGTCTAAACATCTGTATTTATGAAATGCGTGTGACCCCGGCAAGGTCAGAACCTGGTCATGTGAAAATATTCATTTGACCAGACAGTTCCTTTAACCTGAAGAGAAACAAGCAGGACCGTCTAACAAATATTAATATTAAATGATGAAGTAATAAACTGACCAATTCTCCTATTGAAAAACAAAAATGGCACATGCAATGCGTTCCTATAATTTACATAACATAACCCAGTTTCACAACAACAGGGCTACGCTAGAGAATGTGAATGGCATGGAGAGCTAATGCAGACCATGTTACCGAGGAGAGAGCTAAGCTCACCTAAACTCAATTTACTTTTGTAAACAGGGGACTTACAAGAATGCCCTGTGCCACAAGGCTATCTTAGCGAGGCAGTGATTAATTTCCCCTCATTCATGTCACTATTTGAAGGCAAAAAAAAAATATTTAACAAAGCCCCGGTTTTGGTAGGTATATAATTGCTCAATGTTTTATTGTTAATGACTAGTCTGGCTTTCCTCTGCTGAAAGCTGGTAATCTATACTAGTCTGCACAACAGATCAGCTGGATTGTATGTCTGCGACCGTCGGGGGATAAATTGTTATCCCTAAAGCAAAGTTATTAAGTTCTGTATGCAATGAAATCCATAATGCACTGCATTTTATACCTGAGTGGTTTCTCATCAAGAATTTGCCAACATGAAATTAAATAAATCAGTCAGCAGGAACAACAAAAAGTCGAACTTGTTTATTTACATACACAACATACACACAAGATCCTACCCCAGTCTCCATTATGTTGGCATAATGCAGTCCATTATGTTGAAGTTTTGTGTATTGCTGTATTACCTGCAGGCCTAGCTGTTTTGGGTCCTCTAATCCTATAAACACAGCAGAGCAAACGTTTAGGTTTTTTCAATAGACTGAAGGGCCAAAGTCCAACTGCCTGTAGATTATTTTTTTTCTGTTTGAAATTAATATTGAATCAATATTTCAACTGTTGCCATTTATTGTCTGTTTTATTTCCCCTGACCTTGTGTGCTGTCTGTAAGTTAAATAGGGGTTAAAGCTCATTTAAAGTTATATATCGAATAGACAACACTGCTGCTCGTCACTTCTTTCCTTCCACTTTGATTGAAAAAAAGACAAAACATTTCATATCATAATACATCATTTGATTTTAATGAACGCAATTCATCCCCGTACAGCTGCAAGGGATATATAGATCAGATAAGAGTATGGGAGACGAACATGACTCGATTTAGCCTAGCGTAAGCCTGTGATTATTGGGTTATGGTCAGTCAAGCTGGACCTGCTGAGGTAGATGAGTGGTCCTGTCCAGGTCAAAAGTTTATCCTGATGAAATCAGAACCAGAAGACTACAATAACTAGAAAAGCTTACGCTCAAAGCAGGTAGAGGGGACAAAAATAAGGCAAAGATACTGGTGCTGTGAAATAATGTATGGTAATTGGATGGAATATACGGAAATGTCCAACAATGCAAATTCTCTGACCTGTCAAATGATCATGCTGGTGTTTTACTAATCACCCTTTTTAGAGATTGCTGGATATATATAGTGACCTTTAGCACGTTTCAGTTGGTTTGGACATGTTGTACTGCAAAAAACCTGGAAGAGCCAGGTTCTACACATTTTATACCAAATTGAATTCCCTGCAAAAGATACCAGGGTACATTTTAATGGGTTGCTGTTTTAGTCCTGGGTGATTTACCATAAAATTGACATACTTTCAAACAAAATGAGAAACATTCTCCTCTTCCCTGGCTATAAACAACATTCATCTCATTCTGAATTACATTAGCATATTCACCAGGAACGGGGAACCCCACTACCAAACGTACATTACCATCTAACAAAGGTCAGACAACTGAATGCATTCATTGTGTCGTTCGGTGTTTCTTACAAAAATCCCAACATGTAAAAGTGTCAAATGTATTATTATCTTTATATGCTAGTCCTTAGTATCAACACTAATCTCTCACGTTCGTCTTGGTCCTACCTTGATCCATGACCCTGCTGTAATCTACAGAAGGACATCCTTTAGCTGCCCACCCCTACCTAACTGCACCCCGTCATCCTGCTTAAGTGGGAACATGTTGCCCCCTTTATATGATGGATTCAAGTGACTAAAATGTGTCAACACCCCTCAGGAAAATCACTTTCAGTGTGAAAAGATCGAAAATCAAGCTATCATTAAGATGCCCGTAAAGACCCTTTCTAAGCTACGTTGACGAGGTGAAGAAATCGTTAGATTCATAACCTCTGGGATTTATAGATTGATCCTTTTTGGGGCAAGTCATAGTTTACGTCAGCCGGTTCTTGTTTGGATCAAGGTGAATTGAGGAGACGTTGTTCCCTTCTTTAGCCCCGTTTTGGATCGCAAAAAAGGTATATAACAAAGAAGCCAACATGTGTTGAAGATCCCCATAGCGCTTAACCTTGCCTGCATTTGTCTTACAGGAAAGCAACATAGCTCGTCATTCTCACGCCTCGTCGCCCAGGTCAAAGGTCGTTTAAAGACTCGGGTCAGACAGGAAGTGGTTCCAGAAGGAAATGTGGCAGAGGGATCACAACGCACAGGTACAGAGGGAGCCATTGTATTCTCAGGGGAAGAAAGTGTGCACGCTATGTCACAAGGATATACTCTGGGAGGTTTTCAAATGAACTGTACTGTCCTTACTTACTGGGAGGACCAGCGTAGTATATCTGTGTTTGCTTATTTCCTCATCATTATGAATCCAAACTGTAGTCATTTTGATCCTATAGAAATGTGCACTATACATACCAACCTATGGTCCCCACTTGATTTAGCTGCAGGGTCAAAGGCTTCCACTGAGGGTCTGTCCATCGTGTTGCTGCAAACCAAATCTGAAGAGCTGCAATTAGCAGCAGAGGATGTGGCACCAGTCAGTCCCAATGGCAGTGAAATTTCGATTAGCAGGTGAGCGCCAGTGATGGCACACTATCTGATCCACTTCTATTGCACCGCTGGAAATAATGTTCCTTGCAATCACATGTTGCCAAAGAATAATTTTTGGGTTGTTTTGCTGGTTTCTTACTATTTTGTTCATTCGTTTGCAGTTATGTTGTCGTAAGACTACTTTGACTCTTAGATTTAATTTGCCTGTGTTTCTCTCATGTGTATTTATTCAGGCTTAAACAGCAACAATCCCTGTAAACATCTTGTTTGGTTCAACATCCTTGAAGAATCAACCGTGAAGCTTAGTAGGATCTCAGCCTTCACAATGAATTTGGATTTTCTGAATCCTTCTGCACACTTGACTTATATTTCCATGTGCAGGCAATGAAACTCACCCACCATATGTTTCTTGCAATAATGGTAACACAATGTGTAGTGCATGGCAATTTTTTTACCACTGCACGAAACTTCTATTGCAAAGGTTTTAGGATTTTCTACCTGAGCTCCGAGCCGCATTGGTCAAAGCCCACTGGTTTGTGCCAAAGCTTTTGTTTTTCACCAGGTAGCGTGTAATAATGTTGTAGCTGTTGTTGATGAGTGTAACACTCTGACCACAGGCTGCCCTCCATCGGTGCACAAGGAGGTAGCTGTCTGTTGTTGATGAATGGAGTAAGGAGAAGTGTCTTTGTGTTCAGGGAGAGTGAGAGAGTGAGTCCTTTTCTGACAATGCAGGCTTGATTTATACTTGTTGTGCGAACACCACGTGGCATATTCACCGTTTTTATCTTTGAAAGTTTCCTCACCGTGTTCATATAATTGCTGCCATTATCAGCGGTAATAGCTTGCACAGATTTGTGTACTAAATCATGTACCCGTCGCAGCATTTCCTTTGAGGACATGAGCAGTAGCATTCAGGGGTTTGTGGGGAAACCACATCCCTGTTTCCCATCACTGTGTTAGGGTAGATTGGCATCAAAGTATAACGATCCATTGTAAGCCCGGCAACTTTTTTCAGTAAGGTTTTTTTTGCACGTATACTCTCGTTTTGTCATGCATTTTATGTCCATTCATGTTGGCCAGATTTAGTTTTAGTGGTAAACTAGATCTCTACAAGCTCGCTCGCCCAAAGTTGGAACCAGAGTTTTTGTGGATGTGTGATCAATAGGTAGTTATGTTTGACAGGACAGCATTTTTTTATTTGTAGAATATATCAGTTATAGGATGTGATTTTATTGATAACATATATTGCAATCACTATCGATCAGCATTGACTACAGATATGTCCAGGTGATTTTAAGCTACGACCTAGTTGAAATGTTACACATTGCGACTTTAAATATGATCCACGATCCTCTATAGCTGAACCAATATTTGTATTCGGTTTGTATTCAGTATTTAGTTCTGCATCTCTGTCCACAGCTGTCTACATTCAGACTACAACCACATGTTCATAGAAGAAACAACCAAATATTTGATTACCTGACTTTACTAATTGAGCAGTACATTACACTTCAGGCTTCAGTATCACGCACAATATTTCAAATACATTCTTGGACATCATGGTTTCACCGTGTCGCTTTTGGGGTTTCTTCCCTCTTGATGTGAAAGCCCAGGTGTGAGGACCAACCACAGTCTCCTTCGCCAGTCCCCCATCGCTTTCCTGAAGTCAAGCTTCAAGTGCGTCAAGGGATGCCAGTGTGCACCTTGAATCCCTAGCATGAGCCTAGCATTGTGTGTAATTACAACGGAACGCGACATGTTGCCTGTCGGGTCTGATTGCCTTCGTGCCCAACTCTTCCCCGGATCGTACTCGAGACGGCAAGCCAGCCTCCTCAGCGGAGCTCTTTAATGGATATTGATAGCTTCTGGTCCGCGCCGTCTACAGTGAATCCCATAGAGCTGACCTTCCTTGCACGTATGAGCCAATCAGTGTGTGCGTGTTGGATCCGTGATGGACTTCGCGGGCGTGTTGGTGTATCCAGCTCATAAACATTGATGGGGAATCACAGTATCCCCAGTGGTTATCTAACAGAGGATGGACCTTCTTTTACTCTTTGTCGTTCACAGTGTATCTGAATTGCCTATTTAAATGAATCACTGACAATTACAATGTCTATGCGCTTGAATAATAGTTTAACAGTAGCCCCTATTCATCCAAACAAATATTTTGAATTGAATTATGATCTGTAGAAGCGTAAAATACACTTGGACCCAGTTCTTAACTGAGTTTGTATTGAGTAGGGCAATTTGTAAAGTAGCTCATTTTGTTTATGGTCTTTCTAAGTGCCTAAATCTGTCTTTCTTTTAATCTAGTAATTATGTTGCTAGATGTAATGCAAGACACCGCCTTTTAAATGTTGTGTTGCACAGAAGATTACGAGCACATCTGGGCAAGAAGGCGCATCATTAGCACATCTTCATTTCATAGCTCCCTCCCTAGCTTGGATTTATCTTGAGTATTCATGGTTAAATTAACGGGTTGTGTTTTGGAACTGAAAAGGTTTTTTACACGTTCTTTTCCACGCAAAAGTGTAGCCTTGCTGACTCTTGATTGTCCTTCAAATTATACATTCAAGGTAGTGAAACTTGGGACAAATAATTCATATTTTCCAATCAGTATGGCCAGCTTATTGCGGCATCTCTCTCTCAGCGGATTTGATAATGATGTTGATATTATATTTAGGCGGGTCAGCGTAGCTCCATGTTACATCAGCTAAATCATTTCGTTTTTCGGTCAGGATAATTTAACTTTGGCTGAACATCACTGCTGGTTTGTTTATCTTGCCTATGTTTGTTTAATTTGTTCACGTTCAATAATGCTGCAATACATGAGATATGGTGCATGTTCCACACTGGGCTGCACTACACATGGGTTTGTTATAATTTGTACATATTGTTTTACTGTGAAGGATTACGAATTTACTAATCATAGAATAATTTACCCCTCACTCTCTTTATAATTTTGCAATTTGCTGCTCAATCAGTTTTTTTCTATTTCACATTAATACTACAGCTATAAGTTGCGCTGTTGGATCACATCATTTAAAATCAATCTGCAAAGCCACAGCTTCCAAGTACTAATAATTTGTTGACTGATAAAGGGAAAATATGAATGTTCTCTCAAACTATAATTTTCTCATGACCCCAACTCCGACGTGAGATGGTTTCTGTTCTTATTCCCAGGGGCCAAAAGTTACATTCCATGTCCTGTGGAGAAATCTGTTGTTCTTTTATATGCATATTTATTTGTTTTTTTTATGCCTTTATGGACAGGATAGCGGAGATAGAGGCAGGAAAGTGGGTTGAAAAAGAGCGGGAATTACATGTAGCATAGGAACGCTGGCCGGTATCTAACCTAGTCGTTACGAGGCGTATCCCTTATATGGTTACGCTTGTTCGGTCATAGTTAACTACAACTTGGTAACCACTTTTCTTTCCCATTACCCAAAAAGTGACAATGCCTATTTTCCTTACTGTAATGATAAATGTTGGTTGTTTAATTTACAATTCGTAATCTTGTCTCAGTCCCTGGGACAATGTCATACAAGTCCCCTTTCGCTTTAAACAAAAGGTCCCTTAAACTCTGACCATGATAGGAGATCCATCGTCCAGGAAGTCCCTCTTAAAACACAGAGAGGATGCCCGTCTGGAAGCCCGGCATGATGATCAAAGGTTGTGGTAAATAGGGCTTGGTGACAAGACATCCCATTGTTCCTTTGATACATGCCACGGTTGCCCTTAATCTCTAGGGGGGTTTCGTCTGATAGTCAAAACATCAAATGAAATCTGTAGTCTGAGCTTTGAAGATAATATATCCAGCGAACTAGTTAGTTTCCGCCTAATTCGTCCAATAATGATTTTGGGTTATTTTTACACCAGTAACAACTGCTTAAGCAGATAGACGTATTTTTGTTTCTGATTCAACAAAAAATTTAAATTCTGATCTACTATATTTATGCCGTGCAGTGTACTGACAATCAAGGTTGTCAAGGTCTCAGCATTTCATAGTGACTTTGAAGCAGAACATGTGCCCAAAACTTTTATCGCATTACCAACTTGATTGGCACACAGTAGCATTCCTTGTTCGACACGGCTAATTAAAGGGCGGTTGAGCAATCATTGCGACATTGTCACTGCTACAATTTTGACGTGTCAACACTCACTCACAGAATCATCCAGTGGGCAGGCTGTGTTTTATTCTGACTGATTGAACAAGGCCTGAGTAATCCCTGCAGCAGCGCCGGTGCCACTGAGAAACTAATGATTCTGTCCGGCAGGCGAAGGTACAAATCCTCCGTGACTCTGTGATACAGCACTCAATGTGAGGAAGGAAGATAAGCAATCGGCAACAGCTCCAGTGTTCAAAAGTGTACAAAATGTATATCTTTCTCCCTTTTTCGGGGGGTTCAAACCAAGTCTGATATGTTAGCGCCTGTACCACATGTTGTACAGGCACTGTTTCAGTGTAGCCAAGATGACCAAAAGTAAATATTGGGAAACCTTCTCCATTTTTTGAAACCCTCCCAGGAATGTGGCTTGGTACTGGTCAGTTTCTCATGCTCCCCTAAATCCTCACCTTTCAAATAACGTTCAATTCTCACTTGAGTTGTTTTCTTCTTTCCATATATGGCGTTAGGTCTCTTTGCGCCCCCATAACCGTTAACCTCTGTCCCTTACAAGGTCTACGTTCTATGGTGTAACTTATTTTTTAAGAATGCCAGCAATGTGGTTTTATCTGCTTCTAATGGACGTGTTACATCAACAACAGAGTGTTTTTATTCCCCTTGGGGCTTAATGTCCTGGATCGTATTTCTGGAACATGGCATCCACCACAGGGAGTGAGCGGTGAGTGGTACTGTTTTTCCACCCTTATGCCTTGCCCTGTGATCTCCTGATCACAACCATCTGACACAGGAGACAACTCAAGGCTATTTGAAAGGTTGCCATCTTCTCACTATTTCAAGCGGGGACTCAATGACTCACAGAGAAGGGAGGCAGTGGTGTATGCCGTGATTGAACGTGAGGAGATGCTTTTCTCTCTCTGCCTTGACCAGTTCAAATTTGTTCAAGTTGTTGTGAAGATACACAAAAAAAAAGCATATTATTGAATACTTTGTTCCTTCCATCTAAACCTTGGGAGAAGTACAATACTAAAGAATACACGTTTAAGTTTCACGAACCTATACATGCATTTGGGGAAAACAAAAGTGACACAACCTATTTCATCTTGCGGAGGATGGAGATGAACACCTTTCTCGTGTATTCCTTTAAGATGCCTTATCTCCCGCATCGAGTCCCCTTGTGTTTGGCTATGAGGGAGTTCGCCGCGGGAGCATTGCCTTGAACTCCAGACGGCCCCAGGCTTCTGCGGCTCCACGTGATGTAATCAAAGGGGACCCGACCTCGGCCGGGACGTGACCACACAGACCCTGTCACCAGACAGAACAATATGTAACCTAATGCTCGGCGCGATCGCCTTTGTCCCGTTCACCGCAGTCAGTCTCACCGCAGTCTGCGTTTAGGCCGACAGTGATTGGCGCCCGAAGCGGTTGTTGCCGTTAAAGTTACGCAAAATGTCACAATGGCGCTTATCATTTTATTGCTGGAACGAGGCGTACCGGTGGCCGTCTCTGTTACTCACTCTAGTAGAACATCTCACACCGGCAGTGACATATTATGTTTGTTCATGGGGCGTAACTATCTTAATCAAATGACATCTCAGGGCAAATTCTATTTGCACACGTAATATCTCCGAGGTTTACGACCATCCGTTCAATCAACCAATAGAGGGCTTTGATCGATTTACGAGGTCAATATCGGCATTGGCTTACTTGTGCACGAATGCAGAAAAAAAATCTGTTTTTCTAGTTCTTAAAAGTGTAGTATTTCTAACTCAAATGTGTTTAGTGGGTAATGACGCTGCAAAAGCAACACAGGTGTTGAAGTCTGCTGGATATCGGTGGAGGCGGGGAAACAATCGGACAAACAACATGTGTACATTTGTGCCGTATCGACCCGCTTCCCGCCTCGGGATCTTTAGCGTGACCCGCGGTCCTTTGACTGCGACGGGACCTGACTTGGTTTAATTTCCACAGCTTTACCCTGTCGCCTCGTTCTCGTCACAGCAGCAACCCTCGCCGACCGAGCACGTCCGCTCCACGCCGCGGAGCGATCATGCTCCGGCAGACACGCGCCTAATGGCCCAGCCTCATCACAATTCCCCGACTGGCCTGGCCCAATTTCCCCCTTTGAGCCGTCACCTGCAGCTGTCGCTTCCGTGCGTGTTCCTTGTTCTTCCACTGAGTGCTCCAACCCATCTGCAGGCACTTACCCCCACCTCCTGGCTTCCTCCACCACGCAGAGCCCCCACTGCCAGGCCTTGGACCAGATTTCCTTTTTTTTATATTTTATTTTCAGGCAGCCTGACCTCCAGCATAGCCTCACTTTTGACCAATGACCGGCTGTGATTCAGATGCACCTTTTTAGCATTCATGGTCTTCCACCCATTTCCTTCCTGCTCATCGTTATTCTAGCCAAGATTTGGAGCAATATACCAGCATTGTTACCTAGGCAGTTGGCTTGACCTCCCCCCCCGTGT
>OMKX01000488.1:0-11924 GCA_900302425.1 Brosme brosme
TTTCAATTCCTCTTATTGCGACATGTCTTGCGGGTAGTCGGGTTGTTGGGTAGATTTGCATCATCAATGTTGCATATAACACCGTCTTTCTCTCTTCTCAGAACCGCATGCACGAGAGCATGAAGCTGTTTGACTCCATCTGCAACAACAAATGGTTCACAGACACGTCCATCATCCTCTTCCTCAACAAGAAGGACCTGTTTGAGGAGAAAATCAGCAGAAGTCCCCTTACCATCTGCTTCCCCGAGTACTCTGGTGAGACACTCCGAACAGGCCTGCACATAAAGAACTTCCTTCATGATTGTAGAACACCCATCAACGGATGTAGCACGCCCATCCATTTCTGACTCATTGACGTCAAGAAATTAAACGGGGCTAACACAGTGGCAGGGAATCAGCAAATATAATTAGAAATTGTCTCAGTGACTGTTCTACTGAAAAAAGCTCAGTCCACTGTAGAAAATATGTTTAAAAAATTGCACACATTTTCAACATGACTGGCAGTGAACACAACATCTTAAACTACTAAAACAACAACAGCCCTAAGACCTTCAATGTACCCAACAACCCAGTGGTAAAGATACAAAATGCTGGGAAGGGACACGTGGTGGATCCCTTCTTCAGGGATCGCTAGGCTAAGATTAGCTTTGTGGGGATATTTTCCAATGTAAATTGCGAAACACATATTTCATCATCTGACAAATGACTCATGACTCCAAACATTGAATGCCTCTGAATGTCTTTGGTGTGATAATGTTGTTCCTCAAACGCCTTGATCATGTGTTTGGTCCAAATTTAAAACAATATCTTCAATGTTTTTTTCTAATATACTTTCCCTATTCGACATGTTTAAAATAACAAATGTTTTGTGGCACCAGGCACCGGTACCTATGAGGAGGCCGCCGCTTACATCCAGTGCCAATTTGAGGACTTGAACCGACGGAAGGACACCAAGGAGATCTACACCCACTTCACATGTGCCACAGACACCAAGAACGTGCAGTTTGTCTTTGACGCCGTCACCGACGTCATCATCAAGATCAACTTGAAGGAGTGCGGGCTGTATTAAGGAGCGCGTGCTATATCGAGGAGCTGGACCCTGCTGCAGGTACACACTGAAGCTTAACTCATTGTTTTAACACAGTTGCATTGTGGGACATTTTGAGCCTGTTGTGAGGCTGCGTGAGAGCCAGGGGTGGTTCATGCTGTGAGGGGCGCGGTGCTGTGTTGCCTTAGAGTACTGGTCATGTTCCCTCCCTGTGATCTTTAGTCACAAGTTAGTTTTTTATTGACTGACTGATCTTACACATTTACAAAAATGTACAACCAGTTAACTTCAGAAAGAGCCATACTCTGTGGGCATTTAATCATCTAGTTATAGAACTTGGTAGGTGGATTAATATTTGAATAAAAGTCGATAAGCTTTTACATTTTCTGTTTCCTTCTGTCCACAGGATATGGATCGGGGGGCCATATCGGGACTTTGTTGGCTGTTTTTTAATGCAAGTAAACGACATGTAGTTCATGACATTGTTGCCCCACGATTTGTGTTGCGCCTAAAATCCACCATTTGGGAAGTGCTTTAGTTCTTTGGTAGAAGTAGTATACTGGCTCGTGACGTCACGGTCATGGCATCACAAAGCCTTTTAATATGAGCGAGTGACACTAGTAGCGTTGCAGGTTATATTTATCGGTTGTATTCGTTCAGAAATCTGCTCTGACTTTTCACTTTCTCAGTAGATTCTCATTTTTAAATGACACATAAACTAGTAAGGAGAAAAACTCTGAGAATTACTGTGAGCTAATCTTTAGAGATGGCAATTCCTTTGGTGCTCTTAAGAAGGGGAAGGGATTTTAAATATTTTCTCCCCATACATTTGACAACTTTATCTTTACAATTGATGCTATGCACAAGGACCAACACAAACTGCTTGTTAATCACTCCCTACACTTCCAAGTTCCATCTACTATATGATATTAGCCGTTTATTCTTCCTCTTAATTTTAATTGTCAAGTACATTATGTTTTATTGATTACTCAATCTCTTTTGCCTTTTATTGTTCAATTTGAATTTTGAGTTGCACTTTGGTATTAGATTATGAGATAGTACTGCTTGATCAGATGTCTGTATTTCCATAATTTATGTATAGAAGATAGTTTGTGTGGATCATGTATATAACCTTTCATGTCTGAATTGATCAAGGTTCAGGTTACCATAGTTTCATAGTCTGAACCCATTAGGTTTTAACATTGCAACATAGCGGTGTATTTACTGTAGTTATCTTTACTTTAATTGGGCCACTTTGTATTCTCTATATATTTTTATACCTCCTTCACTGCAGCACAATGTGGGGCAATGTGAAGGGACAAAGTTGGAAAGAGATGAATAACTCCATCAATGTTCAATTTTCCTTTTTGAAATGAACATGAAACTTTAGGTAATTTTAAACGTTTTAAATGTTTTTAATTGTATAGGTAGTGGCAAAAATAGTTTTAACAAGCATACAAACAGGGAAAATGTGTTCATTATTTTTCTATGACCCACTCTTAGCAGTTATAGAAGATTTGCCAGCATAATAAAGAGTGAGGTTTGGATTTGACGTTATGAAAGCAAATATTGAGGATGAACTAACGATTGACTTGCATATGTGAATCAATTAGAAACTGTACAGTGGCGTTGGCCATCTAATGCGGATTAAATGATGGCACAGAGCTGCCTTTCTTTCTCATGTCTCCTTACGTCTTTTTGACAGCAGAATGTAAAGCATGAGTAAACCAAATTCCACAAAATGTAGAAAAGAACCACATGTGTGATTTAAAAAATAAATCGTGTATAATCCTGTATCTAGTACACTACAGTGTGTACTAGATACAGGATGAATCTTATCTCTATCTCTTCAAGCACAAGTTCATCATCTAGCACGGTTCCCACGCAGCCTGGAAAAGGCTACAACATGTCCTGACAAATTGTGCACTTAGGCTGCAGAACTTATTTCATGTTCAGTCTCCAACTAAAAATTGCACAGTTGTCTGCGAAAGGAATATTTAACTAAATATCTGTCACTGAATGAAATTCTGTCACTACTTTACATTACTGAACACACGTAAGCTGTGTTGTATCCTTTATTTTGCCTTTATTTTAGCAACGATCATGCTAACTATAACCGATAGGATTTATTATGAATTCTGGCTCACTCGCCTCAATAAGGAATTGTTCTGTTACAGACACAGCAAAATATTTGCTGTCCAGTAGTACAGGACGTATTGAGTACAGGACGTATTACGATACTCGTTTCCTCAATACTACTTCCTCTAAAGTTTAAACTAAGATTAAAACCGTGGAAGTTTAATAAAAATTGCCTGCTTCATTTGTCTGTGTATACATTTTGTAACAAGAGTGCCTGGAATGGCAAATCAAACTATATCACGAGTCATGAAGAGATTTATGCTATTAAAGGAAATCTGTAATTTGTTTTGTGTTGCCACAGTGCAAGCCAAAGTCCCAATAAGTGTAGTTAGGACAGATATGAAGTAATTGCATTCCTGTGGATAATTACTTTGATTTAATCATGAAATGATTAGTTGTTGAACGTAAAATTACCTGGAACGTCGTTGGGACTTGCCGTTTGTATATTGTTCCGTTATTGCAACACATTCCTTTGTCTACATTCCTTTTGCCAGGATATTCTAATGTGGTGTTGAAATATGTTTGTTACCGTGGCAATATATTGGCGTGGAAGGAATAAATAAAGTGGTGGCTGATACCAATAGACGTTAAACTGTGTATTAAGATATACTACAGCCAAGTGGAGTGAAAGGCTTCATTTTACATCACTGCATTTCAAATAATAGATCAATAGTGCACGCTTGTTTTCTTTTCGGGAAGGGTAAAATACCTGATAGTGACAGTGGTGTACATAAAGGTTGTTCAGCTGCTTTTGGGCCCAGAGCTCTGAGCGGCCCGTGTTTGTGGGCCCTACTCTGCCCCGTCCCGGGCCTAGTAAGGGCAAGTTTTATTTGGGCTGAATAGGTGATTTGATAGCAAAAATGTGGGGATTATGGGATATTCTTGACATCGACTGCTTGTATGTCAAGGGTAATAATCTTACTGAAGTCGGTTCACAGTTGTCATCGAAAACTATATTCAAAGTTTCTATCATGCTACTCATTCCAAAGAGTTTAGGGAGGCTGCTACTGACTGTTCTTCCACAGAAAGGTTATGGAAAATACCAGAAAAAAGCATGGGAACCCTGTTGTACAGCCTTATAATTCTTTATTTTTTATACTAATGTTCAAATGGGAAAACAAAAAGGAAAAGGAACGTTTAATCAAATGTGGAAGTCAAAATTCAAAGTTGTATAGTTGATAAGATAATAAGTTACACCCATATCTTGGATGTACTGTTTGGCGTCTAGCATCTCTCTGACCAGATAGGTTCACTCTGTTTTACATTGACATTTATTAATTTGCGGGGGAAGGATTACAAAGGTAAACTAGGATAATATAAATAAGGTGACTCAGGGAAGCAGGTGAAGTGAATGCATCTTTATTTCATGCCTCTACAGTTCATAAGAAAGGATAGACTTTTACAACCCCTCTTCAAAAAAAAGCATCCCTCTAGAGTTTCCCTTGTTCATATATTCCATATAAGATGTATGAATTATTTGTCTTTCAAAATATAACCATCTACTTTTATGTACAAAGAATCTCTACAATGTTTGTTTTATTCAACCTTTAAAATATAGGACTTGTAAGTGGATTGAAATAAGGTAAAACTATTTAGCAATAAATACATGAACAATTGGGTTTGTAGTCTGGAAATAGCATATAATCTCAGAATATTTGTCATATTTGATTAGCAACTTTTCTTTTACAGATACAATATCAAGACTACTGTACTTAAAAACAAATACAAGGTTGCATCGTTGCTATTTAATAAATTAATAATTTCACATTGATAATTCGATGTATGCCTTTTACAGGAATTTCTGTTTTCTGTATCCAAAGTATATGTGTCCTATCATACAGTAGTCTAATAATAGGAAGCAAGCAGATTGACTGAGCCATGGTTTTCCAAGCTTGATTACCAGCTGAATCTGGGAGGGTAAGACACACAAACACACACACGTATACACAGACACTATCTCAGATGCTAACTAGCATTGCCGTGTCATTATTTTCCTTGTTGAAAGATGAAATGAGAAGGACGCCGTGTGGCTTGGATGTGGGGTTGCTGTTACTGACTTCTGGCTGCAGGGGCTGTCGTAATGGTAATGCTTTGGGAAGGGGGGTCCCAGGCCCTGGTGGCATTAACAATTTGTATCATCTTGGGATCTTCTGTTCATTAGAACACTTCTCAGTTAATGCCAGTATGAGGCGGAGGGTTAAGGTTGGACAGGAAGGTCTGAAAGTAGTGGGAAAAAGAGCACAATGATGGATCAAAAATAATTGTAAATATATTTCAGGGAGAACACATTAGATAGCTATAAAGATACTTTTTTTATTTTCCATCATTACCTATTTATGATATAATTTCATGAGAAAACAATATAAGAGAACCAGAGACACATGCTTTTCATTGCCCTTTGTCATCTCCAGCACTCCCAATTATCCATCTGATATGAGTTTACATAGCTCAGATTATGGCCCCCAGAATGGTTGCCGGGCAACCGCGGGCAGACTGATATGATGCGTTGTACAAGTATGAAAAGGACTCAGAAATAGCTCTTCCTTTTAAATGTGTGTGTATGAATCTGTTGCATTGCTACCTTTTTATTCTCCACAGCTTAGAAAAGACCACAACTTTTAAGGTTTTCTTTGATGATGATATCCGTGACCGCGTTGAACACAATCTGGACGTTCTCTGTGTCTGTGGCACAGGTCATGTGGGAGTAGATCTCTTTCACACCCTTCTTCATGTTGAGGTCCTCAAACTGTGTCTTGATGTAGGAGCAGGCGTCCTCGTATGTGTTAGGACCTGCAGGACAATTGTTTTGGGGTCAGACAGGCATTCATGGAGAAGGGAATTGAGAATCACACACAGTACATGATGTCATGAGATATGTTTGTATGGCTTTTATTTTAATGATTCAGTTCCTCTTATGTTAAGTAAAGTGAGTAAGTTAAGTAAAGTGTTGGTTCACATGATTTTGACAGATGTGTAATTTGTTTTGTGTGAAATACATGTTAAGTAGGACACAATTACTAGGCATGCCATGTGATACAACATAAAGATAACATTGCAGAAGAAAAAGTTTCCTAAATCCAAGGAGAGCCTTTCAAAGGTTTACTGCAGGCTAGAATTCCAATGGCCTAGCAAGCAATTGGTAACTATATACGTATATATATATAGTTATATAGTTTTATATATATATGCATCCACTTTGGAGAAGGCTAACAAATAGTCAGCCTGCAGGAGAAAAACCTTGGGTGCCATCCTGGTCTGTGTCTAAAGGAATGAACCTTGAGGGTTTCTCCTTGGAGACGCTTGGGCCAGACACATCCATCCCACAATGTGACCGATGTGACGGATGCACTCACCGTCATAGTCAGGGAAGCAGATGCTCAGGTGGACCTTCTTGATCTTCTCCAAGAAGAGATCCTTCTTGTTCAGGAAAAGCACAATGGAAGTCGTCGCAAAGAACCTGTGGTTGCAGATGCTGTTGAACAGATGGAGGGACTCGTGCATGCGGTTCTGAGGAAATTGGGAGAAGGAGGAGACACCATGAGTTTGTAGATTCAAAAGGTTCTGCTTAGTGCTTGGATGTCAGGGTGGTGGGGAGGTGATCGTTAGGTGCTGGTGTTGACTCGTACCACTTCATCATCCTCTACCAGCACCATGTCGTATGCGCTGAGAGCTCCGCAGAAGATGATGCAGGTGACACCCTCGAAACAATGGATCCACTTCTTTCTCTCGGATCTTTGGCCACCCACATCGAACATCCTGTTCGTGAGAGGGGGGGAAAAAGTCACTATGTGTCCACGAATCACCAATACAGGTTGCAATTAGGGCATTGTAGGTAATGCATTAACCTGCTGTTGAATTACCTGAAGTGCAATTCTTTGCATCCAAACTGTTCTTCAATGATACCAGTGGTCTTGACACGAGACCGCAGCACATCCTGCTCAGTAGGAAGATAGTCTGGCTTGCAGATTCTGTCCATTTCAGCAAGGTAGCTGTAAATGGCAAATTCACAAGAGAACACCGTCATAGATTTATTCACAAACTACAGACCAAGCTGGAAATCACTCTCACTCTCGCAGAAAAAGCAACAAGTTTTCTCGCAATGGCCATAGTGTACGTTTGCAATGTGGCACCGACCGCTCTAAGCTCTTGAGCATGAATAAAAGTGGATGGCTTTGATTGTTAAACCTAACCCCCACCTGGACGTTGACAAAGCCTCCGCTACATGACAATGAAACGTGCGCAGGTCTGGGTTCAAACCCCAATATGCATACTCTACCTGTAAGCATCCTTGAGAAAGATACCTGACCCCTACATGCTTTTAAATTAAATGTATGAAACCTAATTCACTGTAAGTCTCTTGGATAACAGCATGGTGTAAAACAGCGACCCCAGAGAGCTGTACACGGTGTACTCACTAGCCAGCGGAGTCGTTGAGCTGGTACTCAGCAGCTCTCTCATAGGACGCCTGGACACCAGTATCCTTCCACAGCTTCTTGATGACATCCGCGAGCTCATTGGGCATGGTGCCTTCCTCGATGGAGTCAGACAGGTTCTGCAGCTTCTGGGCATCCTCCTGTAGGGATTCATACGTACAGATGTTAGGAGTTTGATCTGTACTGCTAGGTAAGGAAGTCCTCATATTTATAGAAATCACATGGAGGAATTGCTTTTAAGTTTAAACTTTTTGTCAAATGTCTGGATTCACTTTTTTGAAACCAATAGTAGGTTAATACTTATAGCAAATGTACATGTAAGCTATATTTATTGTATTTTAGATATGAGACCTGTCCGGAGGTGGCTCCAAAATCAATGCCCAACATCTCCATGCCTCTGATGATGGCCAGGGCAGACTGCAGGATGTTGCCAAAGATGATGCTCCTGAACTCCATCTGCTCCTCCCGTGAATAACCACCTTGATGGAGAATCCTTTAGAAAAGGAAATATTTAGGTTAAGAGTGAGTCAGATTAAAGACAACTTCTTGCATATAGGAGAGTACGGTTTAGGTTGTAGGCCTACGCTTATTCTGTGAAATCAAACAATCAGAGAAAATAAAGGCACAGAATCGTGTTCAATGATCTGTTTACAGTGCCATCTTGTGGTATGTTTAGGAATTATATTTGGGTGTCAGGAACTGGAACAAAAAGCAAGTGCTGACAAATCAGTGTGAGCAAACGGTTGCCCTGTTTACCTTTTGTTTCAAACTTAAACTGTCAGACATTTGGCTTGCCATCCGCATTCTTCATCAGACATTATTTACAATAACATTGTTACACGGACTGACGCACAGGCATTTATGCGCTGTTTATTTAGCCAATTGACATTTCTGTTTAGTTGAACTTACTTCATCTGTTTCACGATGGTGCTTTTGCCTGATTCACCGGCGCCTGGAAAAAGAACAGGAATGTTACCACGATGTCACAGTTTTCACTGTCATCCCGTTGGTCAGCCATTACATCAATTCACACTGGCCGATTAAGAACCAGACAATGTTGACGGTCTGAAAATGGGGAACATTCAGTTCTATAAACCACATTAATTGTGCCATGGCCTCTACATACACAACAGTCTAAAATTAGCATGGGGTGCTAACATGATTACATTTTCACTGATCCAATTGGATTTGCGGGACTTTAGTTGCCGGTGGAGTGGCAGACGGAAGGAAAGCCTGTAAGGAGATCATGACAACCAGAATGACATTCCTCCCACTCTCCAAACAGAGGACGCTACTTTATTCCCAAAGGCTTTGATCTTTTAAGTCCAGGTTGGTCGGTTAGAAGGCCTGTGTTTTCGACATTCTAGGAGAAAATGGATTGCAAAATTACTAAATGTTGTATTTCAATCCATAAATCAGTTAATGTCTACTGTTCATTGGTGTTATTTCTTTAAACTGTTGAACAGATTTAAACAGCGCGGACACTCTCCCTGGGATGCTGCATCTCTCAGACAGCCAGCTCTCACACTCTTCAGACACAAGATGGAGACTATGCTGCCCTGGCCTGCTGCAGGCTTAGTGCCTCAGCCCCCCTTCAGTGTTCTCAACTATAATAGCTTCAGACCTCAATGTGTCACTCCTGTCCTATATGGCTTCACACAGGTTTATATCACGAGAATTTAGTCAATAAACGGGGAAAAGCTAAAGAACATCAAGGTATGTGTCTGGTGGCATTGACATAGGAGGCGTATAGGTGAAAAGTGTTGAGGGGGGGAATTATAATGTTTTAAAATAAATTAAATAGAATGTTGGTCAGCTTCATCAAATCTTAATAAATAAATCAGCAAAACTTGAGATGTTTCTGGTTAGTACCAGTGGTTTAACACCTTTCCAATGCTCATGAAATCACACAAGCGAGTTGCTTCACTTTTCCTTTCCTCACCTTCGATGCAGTAAAAATCACCTCTGAGTAAAGAGCTTCGTCTCTGAGATATTAACATAATCTATTTTTTCACTGTTAGGACAGATAACCGAAAACTATCATTGTTAGTTGGCTGTTAATATAGGCCCACTATAGCTTTTGGTAGGCTTTGCTTCGTTGTTATACACATTGACAAGACCAAACACTGGGCAGGTGAATCTGGCTCTACTTAGCTAATAGGATTTAACTATCATCACTGTTCTACTCTGTCTAATTTAGAGCTAATCTATTTCAGACCAAAGGTTTTGATCTTTGAAATGCAAGGTTGGAAGAGTTTCAACCTTGCAAGGTTTTCAATTTAAATTTAAATTTGTAATCAAATTTTAACAAAATAAAATGACTACAAGAAAATTGGGAAAATGACATCATTTGATATTAATATCAATTAGGAAAGTTGATGTCTGCTGCTGATGACAGATTTGTAACTTTATAACTATAAAATAGAAGAGTGATGATGGTCAGTTGATTAACTGATCAGTCGAACCCACTGTCTACCGGTGTAAATAATATTGATACAACTTTTTATTTCAAATTTGCATTCAAGCCTTACATCGTAATGGGAAGTTTCTGGCTCAGCTTTTTCTTTCCGTTTGGATATGTGACAAGAACTCGCATGAGAAACAACTTTTTTCAAACCGTTATGCATCTAGTTTAACACACCCTCAATATCCTCTCCCTCAGGTGCTTCTTTGCTGCACCTGACTACAACCCACTCAACATGCCATATATGACACATTTTACATCTAACATACATACTGTACACTATGGTTTAGCAAACTATACACTAATCTTGAATTGGGATCTTAAATCCCCTGAACATCTTCAGTCCTGACCAAGCCCTGACCAAGATGTCTCTCTCTACTGCTTCACCTCTAGAAATGGCTCCTTAACCTCTAGAAAAGAGCGCTTGATTATTCTGCAAAAATAACCATTTAGTCCACCAATTCAGGTACGACTTGTTTTGATGCATGTTTGCAACGTCTTAAGGCCTCAGCCATGCATTATTTTGTTATCAATGCCACAATGCCCAGATAAGAGTTCCAAATTTTGATTTAGAAAAGATTAACATTAACCACAAATTTGTGTGTTTCCCCATTTCCTTTCTTCCATGAGTGAAAAAAGGTCTGGTGTTTAGGCCAGGTATGGAGAGAGCCTGTCCCTCCCGCCTACTCAACTCCATCTTCAGATCAGGCAAAGTCTAAATTAAAGCTTTTTTGAGCCAGAATGTAGATATTGTTGCACGGTAGGATCTGGCAGCACCACAGATGCCTTCGGAGTAAAGCGCCAGTATCACCGCTGCCTGATCCTGTAGGTGTCGACACCAAGTCTGCGCCCAGAGAGAAGTCCTGAGGAGCCCACTTACCAAGCAGTAGCAGCTTGACTGTCTTGGAATCCTTGTCGGCATCCTCCTGGAGTTGTTTTTCTAACTCCTTTGACTTTTTGTCTTCGGCGCTTGCTCCTGCACCCATTCTTTCTTCCACCTCCAAATCAAGATCCTCTAGATAAGAAATTTTGACGGTTCTCCAAGAGCAGCTCTGCGGGACTGGGTGCAGCACTAATCGTGCCGGCGATTTCCGAGCGGAGGGGGATGGGGGGAGGCGCTTGAGGCTTTCTGGCTTCTTAGGCCCTTTTCGATTAGATGATGAGATAGTCTCCACTGAAGGGTCAAGTCAATTCAAGAGTCGGTTCCGCTCCAAGAGCCAGCCTTTAATTCTCTTTACTTAAGCCCTTGTCTTAGGAGGGGCCTCTTCCTGATTGGCCAGTCAATCCAATTAGCCAAATAAGGACAGCAGTGAAGGGTGGAGGAAAAATGGGTAAAATTAAAACTATTACACATTTCCTTTTTTTGCGAGACATTAAAATATTCCAAAGTCATTGGGTTTTCCTTTTTAGTTTTAGTTTAAAAGTCTGAAAACGTTCATGTCGTAGAGTGAATTAATCAGTTTGTTTTGTGTTTTTTGGTCACAGTTTGGTGAAGCGGCAGTCACAGGAAAAAAGCCATTGGTGGTAGTAGCCAATAGAGAGTCGTCTTCAGGCCTAAGATTCAGTCACATGGATAATGGAGTGAAGAGGCCATTAAAGACGAGTAAACCCATTACGTTTAAGACGTTTAAATACCAGGTGGTGTGATGTATGCTAAAAAAAGCAAAAAGCAAAAAGCAAACCTCTCTACCACAGTGTCGATGGGGGGTAGATATCATCAGTTATTCATTTGAATAAGCCTACTATCAAGGTAGTAGGAAGGGAACTGGCTATGTCAAGAGCTACATTTGTTCTGTTATGTAACAGCTTGGGTGTGGTTTAACCCTTTTAGTGTGGTGGA
>OMKX01000489.1:0-12500 GCA_900302425.1 Brosme brosme
GCGTGGGGGCCGTCCGTCAGGGGGAGCGGCCAATAGCACCCCTCTCCCCCCCAGATCAGGGCAGTGCAATACACAGATGGATGAGTTTCCCATTCACCCTCCTCTTTCTGGCTCACCTGTAACAAATGAAATAAAGACGGGGAGAAAGGTGAGCATGTTTGGATAGATATTCAAAAGAAAGAAAAACATGCAGAAGCATTGAGAAAAAGGCTACTAATAAGGCGCACATTTTGTATTAAAATGTTATTATTGCAACCAATCTCCATAACAATTCCAAACAAGGTTCTTCTTCTCAATCGGAATCATTGGCATCAAGGAATGACATCATAAAGACCAGGGAGGTCAATCGTACGGCCCGCATATGGCCCCAAATTCACATGGGCCACCACCATGAAATAAATATAGCTGCACTACCTGTCAAATCACACATATACACAAAGCAGCTGCTGAGAAGGCCGCACCCCCTCCCAAGGCAAAAAAATGACATTGAAACCTCTGATCCCGAAATTATGAATGGAAGTAGGACCATGTGTGGAGCTCAGTACCTCTGGGGTGGGTGTGGAGGCTCTAAACGCCGTAGCAGGCTGCCAGTCGCTCCTTCAGCAGGGGTGGGAACTGCTCCGAAAACTGCTGCCAGTTCTCGTCACCGACCTGCTCCTTAAAGCCATGCAGGATCTGGAGTAGGAGAGGAGACACAACAGCAGCGCCGCGAATGGTCAGACTTTATCCGTATCCAAGAAGAGTACACACACACACACACGTACGTGTGTCTGTGTGCATGGGATGCAGCAGTAGTCGGAGCCACACACCTTGTAGAACATGTCCCTCAGGTCATCCTTGGGGTTCACCCAGGAGGCCACCGCGTCACAGAAGAAGATGAAGTCCTGCCCAGATTCAGAGAGGCGGGAGTTCAGGTCAGTTCAATCAAGCTTTCAATTATCAACAAATTCTATCTCTACATTTATCTACATTCAGCGTCATGTCATCTGCAAATGGTGTGATTATCATCAACCGCAATGGTCGTAATAAAGGTACCTGCACCACCCCGCCTGGGTTCACACCGATCATCATGCAGATCCCGCGGAAGGCAGAGTCCTTCTCCTCGTTGTCTCGGATGTTGCGCAGAGACGTACACCTGTGGACCAGTGGTTAGTGGGAACGAGGTGAGACTCCGCATCCATGGCCGTTATCGCCAAGAGACCTTGTTTTTGTCTTTTTACCCACACCCTCATGTCCAGTACAAATATGAACCAATAATAAATGATTTATGTGATTTGAGGAACAAGTGCCGGTAGCTTGTGAGGCTGCACATGCTACCGTGACAATAAATCTACCGTTATGCAGCCAATAACATGGCACCTGTGTTTTCAGGGTCAAATATTACCCATGGCAGTTACATGAGAAAGAGAGAAAGATAGGAGGCCGATGCAAAGGAGAAAAGAGAGACTCACCATGGCCTAATAAACTGTGGCAGCAAAGGAGCGACTTCCTGGGGACACACATAGCCAAGCCGGCCGATCGTGATGGCTGAGGAGAAGGAACACAGTCAGGGTCACAGAAGCAGCAGTAACTCAGCTCCAGATCCACCATGAATGTACATCCTTTAACACCCAATGCCCCTGAATAACCTTTTAGACTGTAAGCTAAGAGGGTGTTTGAGTGTGAGTGTGAGTGTACCAGTATTTTCCAGCAAAGTCTTGGGCGTGTTTGGTCGGTTGATGATCTCCACCAGTTGATTGAGGACCATCGCTACGTACGGCTGCATCTCCACACCTGACAGACACAGCCGAGAGAGGAAACGGGGATGACAGGTGTGGGAAAAGGGGGTCAGATCCTGGGTATAATAATGACATAATATTCAAATGAACCAATCAAATAGCATCACACAGAAAAAAAGAAAAAAAAAAGGACTACACCAAGAACACACATTGCTGCTGCGACGACGACGTACCCATCTGCATGCAGATCTCTCCTATGGCCCAGGTGGCATTGTTGCACACAGAGATGAACTCTGGGTTTAAGTTGGTGCCAAGGATGGGCATGAATTCAGCTGTTATAACACACGGGGAGCCACATGTAAGATAAAAGTGGACAGGAACTGGTCATATTCATGTTAGTTTGTGTGTACTTGTGTGGTGGATAATTACCGATACAGGGTTTGACATGCAGGAAGCATGCCTTGGTCAGATCTCCCAGTAGAGCAAATGAGCTCTGTCTCACTTCTGGCATAGTATCCTGGGAGAGGGGGCAGGGACCGGGGAGCAGTTAGGCCATGGCATTGACCGCAGAAATCATTCCATGCAAATGATACACACCCTGTTGTATTTGATAACCATGGTGTCCAGACCGCCTGCTTTGTCGACATGGATTAGGGTTCACGTCAAATTAAAACTTATAAATAGAGTTGGATCTGAGCCTTCAGGTCTGATCAACCATGTGTACCAGGCTGCACCCCTTTCTAGCCATGTGACCCCTTTCTAAACCAATCCTGTGCACCTGGCGCTCACCTGCATGCACTGGAACAGCAGGGTCATGATGTTGCTGCGCGCCACCAGCGTGTCCACGTGGCCCCCCAGGCCCTCGGCCAGGCCGCTCAGGAGATCCAGAGCCACGATCATGAAGTCCTTGTCCGGGGCCTCGTACTGGTCCGGCTGCTGGCTGTACATCTGTGACAAGGAGAACCCACATGGTGAGGCTAAATCATTTAGTTTGGGCTAACAAAGACATGGGAAAAAAGAAAACATCAAATAATTAATAGAAAGAAAGACGGCAAAAGTTAGAGAAAGATACACATACACACAGAAAGAGAGAGAGACAGACAGAGAGAGAAAAAGAGAGCGAAAGAGGCAGTGAGAGATGAGAGATGGTTGAAGGACTTCTGTCTGACCATGGCCTGGGCTAGGGTCTTCTGCACCAGGGTGACGCAGCGCTGGTACACGGGCTCGCAGTAGGGAAGGAAGCCACTCTGCAGCGCTGTTGCCACCGAGGACAGACACTCCAGCAGAGGGAACAGGTCCTTGTCCTCGTCCTTCAGCTCATTCCACTTGGCAATCAGCGGCGGCATCAGCTTCTGGATGTACTCCTATTAACACACACACACACACACACACACACACACACACACACATCAAAAACTCATCGCTGTAGGGTTTTTGCATTAACGTTCCCCATCGACCTGCAGTTGACCCAAGGATGTGGAACGGCTTCGGTATTGAAAAATAAAAAGGTCACAGCGTTTCTGTTAAAAATGTTTATTACGAGTGACTGGTTATTCCTACGCAGTGCATGCGTGCACTCACTGGCTGGTTGAGGTGGTGTCCCACCGAGTCGGCCAGGGTTCCTATGGCGTCGTAGAGGATGAGCAGGTTCTTGTGCTGGTACTTCCCGAAGGCAAAGACCAGCGTGTCCAGGATGAAGCTCAGGTAGGGCACCAGCTCCGTGCACGCCTCCTCCTCGAGTGTGGCGAATGCACTAAAAGCCACGGGAAGGGAAGAGAACACGTCATTAGGCCAACATGTGTGGCGGAAGCACCTGGACCGGTGTCCGAAGGGACTTCCAGATCAGAAAATAAGACGGTAACTAAATCTAGCTCTGGTTGACAATGAGCTGGGTGATCCTCATCTCTAGATTAAAATGGAAAGGAAGTGCTTCTTGCATTCAAACACCACATCACCCTATCCCGCCTTCCTTCCTCCCTTCCCTAATGGCATACCTCCTTTCCTTTCTTCCTTCACCACACTACCTTCCCTCACTCTCCCTTCCATCCTTCCATCACTCCTATCCTTCCATCCCTCCCTCCTATTGTGGGAGGGGGAAGAAAATCATTTTATGAGTGTATCGGGATTCTTTGCTTCCGCAATACTGGTATTGCCAGGTTGACTCACAAATAAGAATGTTTAAGAGCAATTCAACCCATCAAGGTTTTTCTGATGCTTTAAAAGTGGTCATAGCTTGTATATGATCGTGAACATAACAATTTATGCCATTTTGTCACTGTTACTCAAATAAGACCGTATTTTGGAGAAACACTACGTGAACGTTCCACTCTGAATCCAACACAGGGAACAGTCGTTTTTTGTGACACCGAGGTGCCTGAAAGTATACTCCTCGACGTCATGACGACGGCGGCGAGGTGTGTGTGGATGTGTGTAGATCTGTCTGGGCAGTGGCTGACCGAGAGAGGGACAAACTTCTCGGACACTTTTAGTATACGCCACGTGAATGTTCGGATATGTAGTGCTCCGTCTGAGCAGCGGTTTATTTTGATGTCCGCGGTGACTGGCGCATTTCATATACAACGCTCACTATAACGCTCATGCACAACAACGGTACTAAAAAAGTATCAAAAGGTTGCCGTGAGTCGCAGCAATGCCCCTCCTAGAACTCTTTTTTTTGTCTCATACTGTTCAAATTCCAACTGAAACAGAGGGTTCACCTACACTTTTAAAGATTAAAGGCAGTAATGTATCAATGTATTCTGAGTGGTTACATTGATGGTGCAATCCTACAGAGGGCGCTATAGTGTAGTCGCCTATTGTGGATTCTTATCTACTACGTTCCGTTCAGTTTCATTCTTTCATATAAAAAAATAATGCCAACACTGACGGGCCTGCAGGACCCAAACCCCATAGGTCAAACCACACAAAAGATAAAATCGCACTAGAAAACTTTAAATATGGCATTGTCAACAATCGTCGTAATATTGAATTTAGAGGTCCCGTCCCCCCTCCCCTCACCTGCAGGCGGCCTCCTGGACCCTCTTGTTGCCGTCCAGGATGCGCTTCAGCAGCTCCGTCATCAGGGGCTTGAGGTGGGCGTCGGGCGGCTGGGAGACCACCCAGTGGGCGTAGCGGCTGAGGGTCCAGCAGGCGATGGAGCGCACCAGGGCCTTCTTGTCACACAGACACTGGATGAGGTGGGGCATGAGTTCGGGCAGGTAGGGCACCATGCCCTGCATGCAGCCTGCATTAGGGGCAGACAAAACTTTGGCTGTGTTCCTTGTCTTTCAACAATGCAAAACAGACACACTGTTAATGGACTCAAGTATCACAGCTATGCAGGACTTATTTTATGTAGGTTGAAAACCCTTTTCACTCATAATTTTGGTATTTTGTATAATGATATGATAGTAATCATCATATATATTATATCATCTTATAAAAGTCAGTATGCCTTCAGGTATAAAAGTCTCTCACCCTCAGGGATGAGAATAATGAGAGGTATTCTTCTCATAGCATTCAGTATGCCTTCAGGTATACAAGTCTCTCACCCTCAGCGATGGCGCCTAGCACCAGGATGCCAGACTCCTTGATCACCCAGTCAGGGTGGAAGAGCAGCCCTTTGAGCAGGGGCAGGAGGTGGGGCAGCAGCTCATCACGGAACACATTGGCCAGCACGTCCAGGGCTGCAGCCGAACACTTCCCTGAAACCACAATTTAAATAAATGATAACATCGACAGACGCTTTTATCCAAAAAAGAATGTTGCGGGGCGTTCTAGCAGTGCGATGTTACAAATGTTTAAAAAAAACAGGGAAACTCCAGACGGACATCCCCAAACTCACGGAGGTTCCAGTCGGAGAGCGTGTCGTCATCGTCGTCTTCGTCATCGTCAATATCCTCGCCCTCTTCGCCCTCCACCCCCTCGTGCTGCAGCGTGACGGTGCGAGACTTGTGGAAGCGGGGTTTGATGTCCTGCTCGCTGTCTGGCACGGCCTCGTCCTCCTCCACGTCGCCCTGGAGACCGCAGGCCGAGGGCAGGGAGAGAGAGAGGGAGGGAGAGAGCAGAACGGACACCCGTATTATGGATAAGGGAGAAGGACGTGTGAGAGAGGGAGTCGAGTAGTAAACAACAAACGCTCACCTTTAGGAGGATGATGTCGATTTCTGAGTACTTCATCCCATTGACTAGGATTGGGATCAACCTGCGTAAAACAGGAAGAGTTAAACACATCGCTAAAACCAGGAAAGTAAACCAATGCCATCTTAGAAGAAGGATCGATGGCTTCCCCAATGGTCCCACAAATAAAACGTTTACGAGTTGGTTTGGACGACTTACTGAACCAAGTGACCTGAGAGAGCCTCTTTACAGATTGGCTGCTCGGCCAGGGTCAGCCAGAACTCACAGGCCTCCAGAGCCACGTTTTCATCCGGGTCCTGGGTGCGCTGCAGCATGTACTGGTAGAGGTTGGTTCAAGAAATAAGAAGGATGCGTTTCAAAATCTGAACATGAAAATCTGGTTTGTACAACATTCTGGGGGCAGGATAGCGATCTGTTAGCATCCTTACAGTGCAAGTGAACCCCCAGTTTCGTTATAGCTTTCTATAATGACGATCATAGAAGATCTTAGAAGAAGACATACTTAGGCAACTAAAAATAAGATTTTGGGTTCACTGGCACTTTAAGTAAGATGCCCTACCTGTTCCTTAATGGTACGGATCTCAATGCACTGCAAGTCGCTCTGGATGAAAGCTTATCCTAAATTTATAAATAGTAAATGTTGAAGGCCCATGGCGGCTTGTCTCACCTGGATGATGCTGTGCATGTGTGGAATGAGGCGGTCGATGCGGACCTCCAGAAGCATGACCAGCGCCCGGCACACGTTCTTCCGCACCTCGCTGTCTTCATCACCAGCCAGGGCAAAGAGACTCTGGATGGAAAAAGGGGACGGTGGATGAGAGGTAATGGGAACAGTATATAACCATCAGGAAACAGGAAAGCTGTGTTATAATACTGTTTGGTATATAATTCAGCATAACTAAACATACCAGTACTTTGATTACTGATATACTGATTCTTATTTTATAAACATAGCACGCAGACACTAAATATATTAATAATGACATTAATAACCACATAATAGACACATACATTCCTCATATTCCTTTGACATTAATGCATCTTCAAATCTGTTAACAGTACAAAAATAAGCTTGAACTTCTTCCAGTTTGGATACAGCGTTCTTTCTTTAGCCCAAAGCTGCTTAAGGCCGCCTCTCTAATCTCCCACAGAATTGGGCCAGCGGGTGAACCGGTGTAAGCCATAAAAACATCTGGTGCATTAGTGCCAACTGTTGAGCATGCATCAAAACCACCGAATAACATCTGGAAGGACAGATGCTACGTCATGTCCACACCACCGCTGTGGCTCCTTGCTCCTTTACCTCGATGAAGGTGTCGATGTTGTCCATCAGAGCCTGGGCCCGGCCAATGATGAACTGGTTCACGCACGCTATCGCATGAGACCTGTGGGCAGACAAACAAGTTCAAGCTTAAAGTATGGTGGGGAGAATAAAAGGGTTTAGAAGGTGAAGTCAGGACAGATCATAATGAAGTGTGTAGTTGGGAGGAGGAGAAGGAGGAGGTGGCTGTGAAGCCGGTGTTTCAGCGGACCTGATCTTAGGACTGCAATGTTTGAAGAACTGCAGGAACTTGGGGATCATGATGTTGAGTGGCCTGTTAAGAGCCTCGCTGTCCAGCAGCTCCGACGAATCCTCGCAGATCTTCTGAAGCGCCCCGAAAGAGCCCTGGAGGTCAAAGGCCAAACACATCATTGAAAGGTAGGCGGGGTAACGGTGCCTAGGTGCATCTTCACTCACTGCATTTTTGTCACACACCACAGGAAATATCATAATTATTTACACATCAGTAATATTCCTCCAATAAATACTGATCAGCACCCCCCATCAATAATTGCATTGTGCTGTTAATATTGCCGATGTTTACTTCCGACATTCATCTGCGATGGAATTGTGTTTAGCTACACTGTCAGGTATATTGCGTTGTACATTTACCCGGCATATGTCAAAACGTTTGATTGCTACGTTGGTTCGTTTGACTGGTTGAACCAAAGCCTACATAAACACTCACATCATGACATATGTGTGTCACAGAATTCTGAGTAGATGGACAACTAGCTTCATATTGACAGCACCACCCAAGCTTTATGATTTTATGTAAATTGATATCTTCTTGCTAATGCCATCTATGAATTTGTTGCTTGCCATGTCACAAGGCATTCCACGTTTCAGAATGTCCCATATTTTCACCTTTATACAGTGCATATGACAAATAAAACCATCTGACTTGACTTTGATTGTCGATTGTTACTTTCGACTTTCACATGGGATGGAATTGTGCTTAGCTACAATATGACGCTAAGATTTCATATGAAATGCACTCGGCCAAAAACAATATGCGCACCACTGACACTTCTTGATAAGATAGCAATGCATTGCAGCCGTATCACTTTACCCCAGCCATACAGCTACCCAATGCTCTAGGTGGTTAACCGTCTCACAGAAGTCCCCGTATTGTTAAATTGCGGTGATCAGGGTGTATAAAGGCTCTAGATGTGGGTCCGGGTCTGACCTCGCAGGTGTTGTAGTCCTCCGAGTTGAGCAGGTTACAGAGCTGTGGCAACAGCTCTGGCCACATCTGCAGCTCTCCCTTGGATGCTATAGTGGTGATCAAGATGCCTAGACAACCACAACAAAGAAAATAAGGTTTCACTCTTTTTTGCCAGTTTTCTCCCACGCGATATAGTTACACATGGACACACACACGTGCGCTGCTAAGAAATGCAGCAAGCTGAAGTACTGCTCCTCCCTTGTCGTCATAGCTCTCACTAAGCACCCTCACCTATGGTAGCTCTGATCAAAGGAGAGGGGTCCCCGATGTTGTTGAGGCATTCACGCTTGATGAAGTCGGCCACCGTAGGAGGGAAGTTCTGGTAGTGGGCCTTCACATTGTTCTTTAGTATGAGCCCACTCAGGGATCGGGTGGGCTCATCTGGGCGGATCAGGGGTAAAGCAAAAATGAAAAAGCAGCACACAAAAAACTTGGGTTTAGAGTTACATTTTCAGATTAGTTAAATACATGGCAATAAAGTTGTACTGCTTAAAGATACACACCTTCTGATTTGAGACTCGTTAGGACAAAGATGAGATAGTTGTTGAAGTCCGGAAACTGGTTGAGTTGTTCGAGTTTCTGAGAGCTTTGTTAAGAAATTCATCCAAGGACAATGGAGCAAAAACACATACCACATCCACTGTTTGTCTCCCACATTTCTAATGAAAACACATTAGTTACTTGAATGTTAATTAGAATACATACTGCCGTGGTGGCAAACCTTGTGTCATAATAACATTATTCCTTGCTTATAATCTCCAACAGACCTTACAGTCATGCTGGCTGGTTTAGGTGTGTACATTAAACAGGCTAGGATACTTCCTGTACAGCTCTCTGAGTTGCAGTGTCTGGGGACTGTGAGTCCTTCAGTAGCTGAAGAACTTGCTGCAAACCCTGTTCATCTGGCTGCCACTCCATTCTGTACAGAAAGACAGACAAACATTTGGAATGAATTCTGCTGTTGAGGGTTGAGCTACTGGTAAATAAAGTAAAGCCGCAAATCGTTTAACTCAAGTGTTAACTTTTAATGTCCAGGTAACGTGGCCTTTGTTGTCAGGTAAATTGCGGTACATATTTACCCGCCATACGACGAAACGTTAAACTTTGTCAGCTACGGTGGTTCGTTCGACTGGTTTAAGCCAACATATGATTATGCAGTATGAATGTTAGGTACAACGTTGTAGCTGTTTTTGTAACCTAGCTACTCTAACTAGCACAACTAGCCTAACTGAACATCAGGCCCATACGGCCTCATCACATAGGCGCAAATGTTTGACACAGCTAGTTAGCAAGCTAGCGCAGCTACACAAATTACACCAAATGACATTTCCCATCGACATGCGGGGCTACATAAACAAAGTGGAAGTGAAATCCTAAACTTGTTCTACATTTCACAATACAGACGCAAACATAAACATTCTGATCACGACATTCGCGTGTCACCCAAGTCTTAGTAGATTAGCAGGGAAAGCTAGCTTCATGTTGAAAGTACCGCCAAAGCTTTTACCTGGTCGCACCGATTTGCCAGATCACTATCCTGTAGTTTGACGTGTAGTTCTGCGGAAACTATGA
This sequence comes from Brosme brosme, assembly GCA_900302425.1. Taxonomy (NCBI): domain Eukaryota; kingdom Metazoa; phylum Chordata; class Actinopteri; order Gadiformes; family Lotidae; genus Brosme; species Brosme brosme. Next base: position 9,980 of record OMKX01000489.1, read on the forward strand.
ATATCCCTCAAACGTAATTGTTAACGAAAGATCGAACTGACTGTATTCTGCCGGCTAACGCTACAAGAATTAACAAGCTACGCTAGCTGATATGTGAGGGAGTTTGCATGCATTGCATCCAAGCCGGGTGACCAGTGTGTTCGCACTCGGCTTCCGTCGTCCAGTTTGCCTGATTCTGGGTTGATGCCGGTTGAACCCAATTGGACAGAAATATTAAATGATAACTAGCAGCAGTATATTTCCTAGAATGTTGTACGCTATTTTCAATTGAGTGTGGTTGTACCAACTGCTTATATTTAATTAACAGGTAAACATATTTCGCAGTGTTATTTATTGACATATGCGACCACGAGATGGTGTCAGACACTACTACTAGCCTTCGACCACCTACACCAGGTTGCGTCCTCCTGTTGCATTGTATGCATAGATTGTTATTTACCGATTGAAGATTTCACAATGTCTTAGGGCATTCATAGTGCCAGTGTGTTCCACATTCTCACACTAAATATAAACTGACACAAGTACAAAGAGATAATAGGCTACATGGCTATAACACCAATTTTAAATAGCTTTATTAATTTTTCAGATCAATATACAATTATACGTGTCTATTGTGAACACAGACAATAGCACTTCCAGAAGATTAAGTTAACACAGGCGATGAGTGGCAAAACACAACATGCTTCGACTGTCTCAATGATGTATTAGACTGAGGGACATATTAGACAGTTGGAGGTCAAATAGAGTGCTCCTCATAAAAATGTATTGTAAAAACCAAAACATGATGTAGCTGTAGGGGTTTCAGCAGAGAGAGCTGATCTCACTCTTGCTGCAGCCCCACTTGCAGCAGGCATTGGACAGTCCCACAACCACGTCCCGACCTTTCCTGTCGGCGCTTCGTAGAGCCTCCAGCACCTCCTCTGAAATGGGCGAGCGAGCAAAGCGGCTGAATCCAGACCCTGTCGAGGCTGTATCCATTGTCTCTCCCTTCCAGATCTGGGTCTCTGAAGCCTGCTGCTCGTTGCTGATCTGAGGCATGCTCCAAGGGTCGGCGCTCTCCTCGCCAATGATACCTGCTGGACAGTTTGTGCAGTCATGAAGGAGAGGAAGACATTTACCCCCAAAAACATGCTTTGACAAAACTGCATTACAAGCACCAGATTACAAACACAGACGTGGTCTCAAAGTCTCACCAGAATCTCCTACACTCCTCCTCCAGCGAGAGCCTCCACAGGTGAAGATGACTGCTCTTATGAACTCTCTTCCACACAGCTTCACCCCGTAGAAGGAAGGGTGTCCCTCGTTTGATCGAACCCGACCCACTAGCATCACCAACAGACCCAGAGTCACGACAGCTGCCTTCCACATGGTGATGGTCACACAGATGGCGAGAAACAAAGACAAGAAACTCAATGCAAGGCAGTTACGTTAAGAAGTCAATCAAAGTTTTTTTTTCTAAATGTGTGCAATATGATCTCTACAGTAAGTGGATGTTTGTGTTTTCCGTTGTGAACGGTACCCCCTTATATAGTTACCCAAGCCTTTTATAAAATGACCACAACTCCCCTCCACACCTCCAAGCTATCAGAGATAAGACCGGAGACCTTTAGGAGTAACAATGCCCAGAGAAATTGAAAATGTGCGATACATGATGTACGTTGTTGGAGGTGATGTCAGAGGGGTCCTCTGTAATCCAATCACCTGTGACCTTTAATTTGCCTTTTTATCCTTGCAATCAGTTAGGGCGCTCCAATTGTTACCACAATATTCGATTTGTTTATTGTGCTGCTTCCTAGCAGATAAACAAACGCAAACATTGAAATGGAAAAGTATTGCAGAGCATAAATATTTGTAAAATATGGGGAAAATATGAATAGCTTTATAATACGAATAAACAAACAATAAATAATAAACAAAATATGAATAAATGTTACTATATGTTATTTCATGCACTTCAAAATACCAGTATGACATTAAATAAAAGTTAATACCAATATTATAAAGCAAGGTAGACGTCAACATTCATAAATCAGCTCATGTGATTGACACGGTGTATAATAAAATGTCACCAGTAGTGTTGCTTAGTAGTAATTCGACGGTCTACGGTTAAATGAATGACATAAATAGTCGACCTATTAATGATCGAATAGTTGAATGACTCTACGACCACCTCCAAAGACATCCAATCGAAATCCGGGAGGAGGCGGGGTGAAACCCGGTGGGTAGCAACAGTTGCCCCGGTGAAGACAAGGCGCCATAGTCACGGTAGTCCTGGCGACAACAACTAAGCAACGAGAATCAACAACAATCTAAATCGCTAAGGAAAAACTTTTCGGACAATCAAAGGACAACACTGGGGTAACTTAAACATGATTAAGTAAAATTGCTTAGTTGAATGAATATAAAGCGACATTTCCAATGTGTTTTACTGTCACGTTAACGAGAGTGGTTTGAACGTGGCGATGATGAAAGTGGCTGCGAGCTGCTTTTCTAAAGCAGATTGTTGTTATGGCGATGTCAA